>QUZD01000068.1:37226-154464 GCA_003693505.1 Pseudonectria foliicola | reverse complement strand
GGGGGGGGGGTTGGACTGAGGATCTCTGAAGCGGGCTGGAAAGTGGAAAGGATCGGATGGAGTCGCCCATTGTGCGCGACGGGCTGTTTCTTCTCTTTTGGCATTATTTGGCGTCTATCATCGAGTGCCACGGGTTTGCACTCTTTCTAATCGAACCACGCACGTCCACGACAACACTCCCTCGGCACATTGCTGCTTCTCAAACATCTCTGCCCGCTGCGACGCTCGTGAGGATGGACGTCACCACATCATAGTCCCCCGGCACATCCACCATCCAGCTCGAGACGGCGACGCGAACGGCCTTGTGTCCCTGCCAGCTTGTGCCACTCACATACATCTGCCTCGTGGCGTTGATGCGCTCGACTAGCGCCTCGTTGAGCGCGGGATCGCGGGCCCGGAACAGGACAATCATGAAGACGTCGTCGAGCGCCGCGCCGGCCGGCAGCAGCTCGTAGGCGTCGGAGGCGGCGAGGAACGCGGCGACGCGGCGCGAGAGCTCGACGGCGTTGGCCAGCAGGCGGGCGATGCCCGGGCGGCCCTCGGTGAGCAGCACGGCGTAGGCGGGGAGGGCGCGGAAGCGGCGCGAGTTCTCGAGGCCAATGTTGAGCGGAGACGGGATGCTGGACGGGGCGCCCGAGGATAGGTACGCGGCGTTGGGGTTGGCGAAGACGGACTGCATGGTGCTGGCGGACCGGGTGAGGAACATGCCGCAGTCGTACGGCTAAGGGGTCCAAGTCAGCTTGCCGGCTGGGGGGGTAAAGATGAATGCAGAATGCAACTGGAAACGTACCACGTTGAGGAGTTTGTGCCCGTCCACCGTGATGCTGTCTGCCAGCTCGAGGCCCTCGACCCGTTGGTGGAGGCGCTTGTACTCGTCCTTGTCTTCCAGGGCACGCGCAAAGATGCCGAAGGCTTGGAGGTGCTACGTCAGCAAAGGCCCCCGTTTCTACATGAACAGACTTTAAGAGTACTCACCCCCATCGATGTGTATCCAGGCGCCGTGCTTGTCAGCCAGCCGCCGCACCCTCTTCATCTCCTCGACCCCGGCCAGCGCGAACCGTCCGGTATTGACCTCGCCGGCGCTGATGGCGATGATGCTCGCCACGCGGGGCGTCTGCAACTCGCGCTCCAGGGCGTCGAGGTTGAGCATCCACGGCTCCTCGGCACTGCGCGGGAGCTCGCGGACCGACTGGCGGCCGAGGCCGACAACGCTGGCCGACTTGGACAGGGAGCTGTGCGCGGCGCTGGTCAGCACCTGGAAGTCGTCGACGCCGGCCGCGCGGCACGCCGCCAGGAGGCCGAGCTGGCCCACACCACCGGCGTCTACACCGCCGGATCCGGCTCCGGCTCCGGCTCCGGCTCCGGCATCGGCACCTCTACCTCTGAGCCGGCGGGCCAGTATGGCCTCGCGCCCGCAGGCCAGGCCGACGACGTTGCTGGCCGTGGCGCCGGTGGTGACGGTGCGGCCGCGCCACTCGTCGGGGTCGAGCCGCAACAGGCTCGCCAGCATGACGAGGGCGGCATCTTCGACGGCGGTGGCGACGGTCTGGCCGGGCAGATGGACCTGGACGTTTTGGTCGACGCGCGAGACGACGTTGTCGGCCCACTCGGCAATGGGCAGCGTGCCGCCGGTGACGAAGCCGTAGTAGCGACTCGAGCGGGCCTGGCCGTTGAGGGCCGGGACGAGCTCGTCGACGACGTGCCGCAGCGTGGCTTCCTGGGACTGGCCGGCGAGGAAGGACGGGCTCCCCGGCCTGGGCAGGCAAGACTCGGCGGTCTGGATGGCGCTCAGGGGCGGGAGCGTGGGGTGAGAGTGAGGGTGAGAGTGAAAGGCATCTGGCGGCGATGCGCCGGACTTGTCACGGCGCGAGAAGCGAGCCCGCTGGGCTTCGATGTTGAAGAGGTCGTCGGCCATGGTACAGATGACACGTCTCTGTGAGTTTATGAATGAGATGTATAAAGAGCAGAGGCAGTTGGCCTGCTTTTTATGCGTGACCGCACAACGCTATTCGTCGTCTAGCTGATGGAGTTTGGAGGCATGCTATACTAGGTAGACTATGTATTGCGGAGTGGGTGAGCTTGTACATGGTAGCACGCTGGCGGATGCTGGCGGCCCCACCCGGAATCGCAACGGCAGGAGTTTGCGAAGCCAGGCCAACAAGATATGGAGCTACAGATTACAGCGACTGTAGCTTGGGGATGAGTCGATGGAGTAATTGGCGATAAGTAAATGGTCCTTGTCGATACATGGAGGGCTGCGGGATATCTTTGCATACCTGGTGGTTAGGCAAAGCCACAGATGGATACAGAATCGAGACACGAACCACGACAAGCACAGTTGCACCTCAAGAGCAACGTAAGCTTAGTTGTTGACCCAAATAGGTACAATAGATACAGATGCAGAAATGAATTGCGCCACGCCAAAGTAGTGGGACCAGCAAGATATAATTCGATGACAAAAACAACCGCCTCGGCACTTTGTTGCCGCTGGCTCCCAGCCCGCTCGCTCACTTAAATCGAATTCCCTTCCCTCCCCGGCCGGGCACAGTGATTGGGGGTCTCACAGCTTGGGCTTCTCGGCCACGGAGCCAATCTTGAGATTGGCGCCGTACTTGTTGAGGGTGCCCTCGTTGTGGTACTTCCAAAAGGCCTTGGAGGCGTCCTTGCCGGCGTAGCGCTTGATGATCTTGGGGCCGCCGGGGTGCTCGTCGATGAATTCTGAGGGGGCGCGCGCGCGTGCGCGCGTAGTGTCAGTACCTAAACTAGGACATGGATATGGATATGGATATGACCAAGGTATGGATGAGATAGGATAGGATAAGAAGGAGTGGAGGAGGCGGAGACGTACTCGTCACGTCGTAGACGGTGCTGTCGACAATGAGCCAGAAGCCATTGGAGTCGTCCTTGTGCTTGGCCACGTCGGCGGTGCTGTACGACTCGGACATGGCTGGCGGCGGAGGCGAGGGAGATGGATTCGGGTTCGGAGAGGGAGTAGTTGCTGGATTCAATCGCAGAGGCGGGCGCGTTGCAGGCGAGAAGCGGATGCGGGATGGCAATGCTGTGCGTTCCCTCGTGTGTGTGTGTGTGTGTGTGTGTGTATTTGTATGTATCAAGTTGGTTTAGATAGGAGCTGAGGGAGGAAGCGTCGGGGATATGATATGGAGAGTAGAGAAGAGATGGATGCAATCATCCCCCGAGCCAACCTGACTTGGCCGGCTCCCGTCGTGCTGAGCTGAGCCTCTGATGTGCCCCGTGTGGGGATGCCGAGGCGCCGTAGGTACAGTACCTCGGCTGCGCCAAAGCTGCTGTGCTACATATATGTACATGCTGTGACTTGGCTGCACTCCAGCGCTCTTACAGGGCCCTTGGCTACTGTGCTGCTGCACCTAGCCCGGGTGGGTTTCCCCACGGGCGGGGGGAGCGTCATGGCGCACCTATCACAGCAGGTCAATTGCCAACCGCCCAGGGACCGAGCACGCGGACACATACAAGACATGACACGGAAATGGACATGGAGATGGACATGGGAGTTAGAGATGGCAATGGTGGTGGGGTTGGCTGGCGAGACACGAGTCGATACTACCGGGGCAGGCGATGAAAGATATATGTATACTGTTGCTGCAGGCAAATGGCAGATACCATCTGTACATGCAGTATTAGGTTGCTTCCCGCCATGGCTGCTGACTCGCCGCATCTACGTCTTAGACGCTTCCTGGGTCCATATCATGACACCTCTACACCACCACTGCCCATGCTCATGCCTGCGCAACAACCGTCGCCCTCCGCCGCAGCGCCGTCCTAAACCTGTCTGCATACGCCGACGTGCCCCGGCAGTCGCTCTCCTGCAGCTTGTCCATCGCTTGCGGCATCCACTCGCTGATCATGGCGATTCGATTCTCGTTCTGTACCACGGAGCACGCACACGGTTGTCAGCAAAGCAATCCAACCCCCAAACCATCAAATGCAGGCCATTCTGAGATAGAAGACAAGGAGGAAGAAAAAGAAAAAGAAAAAGAAAAAGAAAAGCCTACTCAACTCACCGAAGGGTGTGTGCTCAGCATCTCGGGCACCTCCTGGCCGCCCGAGCGCTGGATCGCCTCCATGCGGCGCCAGAACCCGACGGCCTGCCGCGGGTCGTAGCACGCCTCGGCCATCATCATCAGCCCAATGTAGTCGGCCTCGGTCTCCTGCTTGCGGCCCATTGGGAAGTGCAGCAGCAGGTCCGACAGGTAGAAGCCCCCGACGAAGCTCCACAGGCCAAAGAGCGCCAGCCCCGGCAGGGCGCCCGCCAGGAAGAAGAGGCTGCCCGCCGTCAGGTTGCCCACCCACGCCGCCGAGAGGCGCTCCGCCGCGTGCGACGCCGTGTTGTGCGCAATCTCGTGGCCCAGCACCGCGGCCAGGGCGTCCTCGTTGCGGCACACGTTGAGGATGCCGCTGTGCACAAAGACCTTGCCGCCGGGCAGGACAAAGGCGTTGGCGGTGCCTGGGGAGACGCGTCAGCACATCTCACACCATCCATGGCACTCGCTCCATCTTGAGGGGAGGAGAGGGGAGAGGAGAGGGGAGAGGAGAGGAGAGGGCAAGGGAAGAGGAGAGGGGAGAGGAGAGGAGAGGGCAAGGGAAGAGGGGAGATTATACCATTGTCGGCAATGACAAACACCTCCCAGTTGAGATCGGCCATGCCGCTCACGGGGATCAGCCGCCTCATGACCCTCTTGACCAGCCTCGTCCGCGGGTCCTGGTCCGGCAGCAGGTGGCCGCCCTGCGCCTTGACCTGCTGGATGATGGTGTCGGCCGCCTTTGCGTGGGCGCGCGCCACCATGGCGTCCGACATGAAGTTGAACCGCCGCCGGCCCGTCACCGGCACCGTCTGCGAGTTGTACAGGTAGAAGCCCACGGCGGCCAGGGCCGTGGCCACCACGAAGAGGCGCGAGTTGCGGCTGCTGCCGGCGCGCGTGAAGCGGCCCGCCAGGCGGTTCGAGACGAGCGGGCGCGCCTCCCGGAGGCGGTCGTGGGGGTCGAGCGAGGAGCATCGGGGTCGGGAGACGGAGAAGGGGCGGCTCGGGGGCCGGCGGTGGGCCATGGCAGAGGCCGGGACGACAATGGCGGCCGAGGAGGAGGCGGCGGCGGCGGCGGCACGGCGTGACGGGAGCGAGGCTATTCGCGAGGCGGTACCGGCAAGACGGCGGGTGGTCGTGGCCGCAGCCGTGGCCGTGGCCGTGGCCATGGAGGGCGCAAAGAGGAGGGGAGCAAGGGCCGGAAACAAGAAGAGCACGAGAACACGGGAGCACAAGAACACAAGAACACAAGAACACGAATACACGAGAAAACAACAAGACAGGGCGATGAATGGCAAAGTGGGATGGCGAGGCGGGACGAACCAGACGGACGGACAGAACGGGTGGCTCGTGGTGTGGTTGGGTGACGTTGCGTCATGCATCCTCGCTCTGCTACTGCTCCTCCGGCTGGCTTGCCCGAGGTGGCGCCCCTCCACTGCAAGCGCAAAGGGCAAAGGGCTGGCCCCGGGGCTCGGGAACGAACACAGCGGGCCATGCGCCGTGATTCCAGCTGCTTGGTCCCTACTGTGCCCTGTACATACAGTGTCTAGGTACCTACCTAGGTACCTACCTAGGTAGGTAGGTAGGTACCTTATGGACAGTACAGATTAGGTAGTGGAGGTACATGGACTACATCAAGGCCAGGTACGCATATCCACCGACAGACTGACAGACATAGGAACCAGGTACCGAACCGACAACGCCCTGGACGGCACCTCTACTTGCGATTCATTCTCCAACCTACTACTCTCTACAGTCCATACCACGCCTTGGGCTTGCTTTGCATCTCGCCTCGTCCCACCTCGTCCCACCTCGTCTCACCTCGTCTCACCTCGTCTCTGCAAACCAACCGTTGCCGGCCGTGGTCGTGATGCGGTGCGCCTCTTCGTCGTCGAGCCCGCCCGCCGCCAACTCCCCTCCACCGTCGCCGTCGCCATCGCCATCGCCATCGCCGTCGCCATCGCCATCGCCATCGCCATCGCCATCGCCATCGCCATCGCCATCGCCATCGCCATCGCCATCACCATCTGCTCACGACCGCCCTCGCCGCCACGGCATTTCATGATGCATACAGCAACATGATGCACCCAACCATTCTCGCCCTTCGGACTCGTCGGGCGCTAGACAAACGCAAACAACCCTTTGCTTGCTGTGCGCGCACGACATGCCCGCGGCCGGCTGCTCGTCGCCCCATCAGCATGTCATCCTCGCCCTCGTTGGCGCGTCAGCTCGCTTACATGGATGGCAACTCGTGCTGATGCGTGAGCTCATCGACTCATCCACTCGACGACTCTTGCTCTCTCCAGCTCATCTCCGACTCTTCGCTTCGCCATGGCCGCATCAGCGCCAGCTCACATGTGCCTCACAACACTCATTCACTTAGAGTCGTCAAACTCCATGTATTCCCGCCCCGTCGTCTGTCGCGGCACAAACCCATCGCATCTCTTGCTTCCCCATCCTCTTGTACACGAGGCCACACTCATACCAGCAACACCATGGGCGACAATCTTTATTTTGACCCCAACATGGCTCTCGTCAAGCCTTTCTTCCACCCCTCTCAAGACCCAGAGACCCCTCGGGTCACTGCCCTCATCCAGGCTCTGTCCCTCTCGCCTCACATCGAGGGCGGCTACTTCTACCAGACCGACAGCAACCTCGCCATCATCCCCTCGCCCTATCCCCACGAGCCGCTCTCGAGAGAGACGCTGTCCATTGCCGGCGTCGGCTCGCTCTCCCACGACGCCCTCGCTATCCGCTGCCTCTCCACAACCATATTCTACTACCTTACACCTCGCCGCCCCCAGGGGTACTTCCACCGGAACCGCAGCCGCATAGTCCACTCGTTGCACCGCGGCCGCGGACGTTACGTGCTGCTCCATCCCGACGGCAGCGTCGAGACCTTTGTCGTCGGCAGTGCCGTGGAGCGCGGCGAGAAGCTGCAATGGGTCGTCGAGGGCGGCGTGTACAAGGCGAGCTTCCTCCTCGACGAGCCCGGCGACGCCGAGAACGAGGGCCTCCTCATTACCGAGACCGTCTCTCCCGGGTTCAACTACGCAGACCACGAGTTTCTCACCCAGGAGCGCCTGCAAGAGCTGCTTCCAGAGGAGAGTGCGAGGCAGCTGGGTTGGCTCGTCAACCACCACGCCAAACATCAAGAGCAGAGTCGGAGCCACGTTGCTAGCGAGGGTACCGAGCATGACGACGATGCTTATGGATCGTAGGCTTGTGCTAGGAGGCATTGGTTAGAATCACTAGTTGAGGTGACAACAACCTTGTGTCTTTTGGAACTGGACATTTGCGTTGCATCATGCATCGTATTCTTTAAGAGATTTTGGGTGAAAAGGCTGAAGGCAAAGCCATCAGAATTGGGGGGGGGGGGCTGATATTGTTGGAGCATCCCGGTGCTCCTTCCTGTGCAGGGTATCGTCGACATGAAGTTCAAGCGCTCTGAAAAAGAAAAAGTGAAAATTGAAGAGGAAAAGAATAGTGAGAGAAGAGAAGAGAAGAGAAGAGGAGAGAGGAAGAGTTCCTCAAGATCGCTCGAGAGTGTAGACGCGTTGTCGCCTCCGGTCCTATCATTTCAAGTTCATCGCGGGAATTGGCCCTTCGCCAGGGAATGGTTTCCGGCCTGTTACCACCCATACCGGTATGTAGGCGTGTATGCGCGTGTCAGACAGCTCTCGTCGAACGTCGACGAGTGATACCTGGTAAACGAGCCATCAGGGTCAGCGAGTGCGTCGAATGGAGAGCAGGAAGCATCCTCGGCTCACCTCGATCTGCTCCGGTGTCCAATTGAAAGCCCGGTTAAAGAGGCCAACGGAGAAACCGCTTAGGCCTTGCTGAAAATTCCTCTCCCACAACCTGCCCATCTCCTTGAGACGCGGATCCTTGGGCCACCCGTTGACTGGCATCTTGAAGAGTCGCTCTTGCACGTCGACAAATCCAGCATCGACGTAGGCCTGACGAAGCACTTTGCCAACGACGACAGGCCGATCCAAGGCCGCCGCGGCCGTCTGGATGTCGTTGAACCATTGCACCATGGCACTTTTTTCGCTCAGAGTCCCGTCATCACAGCCAAAAATGGCGTCGAATTCCTGAGACTCAAAGTAACCGCCCGGATTGAGAGAATCGAATGCCTGCAACGCTATCTGCTCGAAAAACGAAGACCAGCAGCCGGCTGTAACGCGCGTATGAATGTAGTCGAATTTGTCCGAGTAGTCCCATGGTTGTGAACTAGAGGGGCGAGGCTGTTAGAGCAACGAGGATCATCATTGCTGGACAAGGGCGGGACGGGTGGTACTGACGAGTCCTCAACGTAAAAGTTGACGTTGGGCGGGACGTGATTTGGTTGGATCGGAGAGAGATCCGTGGCAACAACCTCGGAATGCGGAAATTCATCACCCATCTTGATGGCCCAGTCGCCTGTACCTGTTGCAATGTCGAGAATCATCCGGGGCGGTGCCTTCTTCGACAAAGGAGCAAAGTACAGCTGGCCGCCGAAAAGTTCCACCAAGGCCCTGTTCTGAAGATCAAGCCGCTCTATCTCCAGTTCATCGTTGGGGAAGGCGTACGCTTTAACCGGCAATTAGCTGGCATCACCACACTGAGACGGGCGCACCTATTGCTACTTACAGCCTGCTTGATAGGCATGGTACGTGCGGCCAAACTCCTCGGGGAAGTCTTGGACGCTTTCACTCAAGGACTGCGAGTCCCAGCTGCTAGTCAGTCAGTCGTGGGGTTCCATAATGTGGCTCACATCGAAGAGAACTTGCCAGTCTTCTGCGTCGGGCTGTACGGTTGGAAGAAGCCAAGTCAGCCAAGGGGCGTAAAGCACGGAGCATTCGACAAGGTGAAGAGAGGAAACATACGTCGGGCTCGATGAAGCTATTAGGGGCTGAGTTTGAGGAGCAGCTGAAGGTAAACTTGTAGTCGTTGAAGTCACCAGCGGCAGTGGGTGCCGCCATGTTGACATCAGTATCTGGGAACGGTGGTTGCGCCATTGTATACTCCACTGGCCACTCAGTTGTCGAATGGTGACGAAAGGGTGTGGTGTGAGACTTGCGGCAGTTGACTTGACGCCCTTTGGATGAGGTGCAGTAAGCTATGAGGGTAGCAACAACACCTATGCAGCAACCCGTCAAGACGGTTTAGCTACCATGTATGCCGACCACACCCAAGGCCGCTACGCCAAAATACGCACGTCCACACGGCCGGCAGTTGAAGGTTGGGGACGGGGAATCGCTAGCGGCAATAATGGAGGTTTGAGCTGCACAATGACCCGAGATCTGGTGGCGAGAAGAGTGTATAGGTGTTCCCTGAGCGATCAAGCACCGTACCAAAGAAGCTGGACTCGGAAGAGCGATAAGGGAGAGATGGGACGGGAATAGGCGGGATAGTATAGGTGCTAAAATACACGATCCGAGCACCAAACTACGCTGCTAGCAACGTGCAATGGAATGAGTACGGGGGTGCAACAAAGTTGGTTGGTGGGGAGAGTGGCAGGCAGGGCGAGAGGCCAGGCAAGGCCAGGAGAGGCCAGGCAAGGCCAGGCAAGGCCAGAATCAGGCGCGGACAAGGCAGGGGAGAAGCTGGGAGAGACCAGGAGAGACTGGGAGAGGCCAGGTGAGGTGAGGTGAGGGTTCGAAAGAGGGGAGGTCAAAGGCGGGAAAGTGAAGAGTGGGCTCCCGAGATGAAGGATGAATGGCAGTGCGGAGCCTTGTGGGCTGCACCGGCATCAAGAAGAACAGGCAGGTCCCAGGGCGCCGAAGAAACCCAGCAGTCTGGGACAGGGCAGCAGCGAGCCAGCGAATCTAGCGAATCTAGCGAGTCGGCTTCGTGGGCTGGACGCCCCCGTATCCGCCGGGCTGGAAACGAACTATCGGCGGGAGGACGAGGGAAAGAGTGGGGTGGGATTGAGATGGTTCCAAACTGACGGGACGCCGGCAGGCAGGCAGATGGACAAATGAACAGATGGACAGGCAGACAAACGATTGGAGTGATGGCAATGGCATCACACTCTCATACGCATACCCGAGATACGCAACGCACACGCCCCTGTCCAGTCCTGTTCTGTTCTGTTCTGCCTGCTACGCTTGGGCCTGAGCCTCTTGCTTACGCTTCTGCTTCTGCTTTTGCTTCTGACGGGATGCACTGTGAGCTGCACAATGCACACTGCACGTCTTGTCCCAATAGAGAATAGAGCGACTTGCGCTGGCAGCGGCCAAGTGGCGTTGCGAGGGACAATACCATGGAATGTTCGTCTCGGCGGCTGTGGAGAGTGGTTTCTTTGCCTTCTCCCAGCTCAACACTGGGTGCTTCGATAGATTGTAGAGCAGCAAGCAAGTGAGGCGGTATGCACTGAGGGCTGCGCCGGCCAGTGAGTTTTGGGACCGCAAAGAGGGAAAGGACCGTATGGTTCGCTGATACGAGCCAGGAAGGCAAGAGGCAAGGCTCGCAAGGAGGTGTCTGTGCGGGGACCACAATCCCGACTGGTGGGAACTGACAGGACAGGGTGGTGGAAATCAAATGTCTGATGTGGTTGAGAAAGCCTCAAGTGCCGGGGCTGTAGCAAGCCAAAAGCGGAGGGGAAAGGACGCAAGAGGGCGTGTTGTCGGATGTCGGGTTAGGGCGGCGGTGCTAGTAGACGGTTATTTCAACCTAACCCTCCCTCACGCTCGTGCTCACGATG
This sequence comes from Pseudonectria foliicola, assembly GCA_003693505.1. NCBI lineage: Eukaryota > Fungi > Ascomycota > Sordariomycetes > Hypocreales > Nectriaceae > Pseudonectria > Pseudonectria foliicola. Next base: position 143,718 of record QUZD01000068.1, on the reverse strand, counting down.
ACTACTGTACTGACCGGCGCTCACTCCCGATCACTCACATCACACTCAGAGTGACGAGTCCCGGCGGGCTGGGCGAGCTAAAATCCTGACTGGGGCTGGGGCTGGGCTTGGGCTTGGATACAGCTAGGATAGCCGGGAGAGCTGGGATAGTTGGACGGCTGGGATCCCGGGGGTTTGGGTCGGTGCTGAGCTGTGCTGACTGTGTGTAGCAACGCGCAGTACCACGTAAGGATCCAGATCCAGACGCACCGACCGGCGGTAGATGGGCATGTAGCATGTACATGAAACGTAAGCACAGTCCCTCCCAGTTCCGGGGACTTGGGAGTGACGGGAGGCTGTGGGAGTATCCGAGAGAGTATCCGAGAGAGTATCCGAGGGAGCAAGTATCTGTGGTTTGTACATGTAGGAGAAGTGTGGGAACTGAGCGGACGAAGAAGCTTGGAGACGGGAGTGCGAAAGCGAGCCAGTGCGCGCAATGACAGACTGACAGGTGCCTGCGACGGGCTAAGAGGCACGCGCCGCCTGGTCTTCCTGACTTGGCTTGGCTTGGCTTGGCTTCTCTTTCCCTCCGCCTTTGGTTACTTTCCCTTTCCCTTTCTTTCCCTTTCTCTTTATTTCTTTTTCCTCTTCTTTTCTTTTTTGTAGCCCGGTCTTCCTAGCACCACTACCTGGTACTAGCAATTTGGGTATCGACGCCAAGCCGAATCACTGGGAAGCGGTGAGGTAGAGTGTGGGATGGGTGATGGATGCTGGGTCACGGTAATGCAAATGGGATGGAGAGCGGGGGGGGGGGGGGGGGAGGGGAAGGGGGGGGGGGGGAGTGTTGTANNAGAAGGGAGGACGGGATGGAGGAGAGCAAGAACGATCAGAGTCACGATGCCTAAAATGGAGCAAGCAAACACAGATACATACTGTGATACGCAAGCGAGGATGCAAGGGGCGCGGAGAGAGGAGGGGAAGGAGGGACCCGGTCGTGACGCGATTGCGTTCCGCGTACTCTTTCACCAATTAGGCAGTCTAGTACTGGATGTACCTACCAACCTACTACCTACCTGACCTGGAGCAGGTGGTGGGTACATGGCGATAGACCAGCGTGACCAGGCAGATTGGCTTCACTCCTCCAAGCACTACAACAAGGCGATACTAATAACGTACAGCTTACGGATACAGTCCATGTACAGCTACTACGTACAGTCAGGCAGCGGTTCCATGTACTGCACAGAGCGGGCCTGCATGCTGCATAAGGACATCGCATCCATTACTGCACTTATCCTAGCACCAACAGAACCCCCCCCTTTCTGGGTTACACAGCCAAGATGGCTCGTCTCCGCCAGCATGTCAACCAAGCCAAGCCAAGCCAAGCCAAGCCAAGCCAAGTCAAGCCAAGCTCAGTCCCAGCTCAGCCCTGGCAGCCAGGGCGATCATCCTTCATCCCTCCCAACAACAAGGTGTACTCCGTTGCCTGCCTCCCATCAGCACCCAGATACTGGCTCAAGAGCTACACGCGTACAAACACACATACATAGGTAGGTACATATTGTACATGACTTACAGGCCGGCAGTATCCGTACAGTCCTGTACTTTTTGTACCGACATCTCTGCAGACCGGCATGGCTGGGCGGGACGGCTCGCGATATCGTGGATTAAAATTCGCCCATCCTTGCCGATGCCGTGCATGAGCCCTTCCCTTCAACGCCCTAGCTCGACGACTCCCTCAGAAGGTGCCTCGGTCTGGTTGTGCTGTGCTGTACTCTGTACACACGGATTACATTCATAGTACCGAAGTAATGCTCTGTGGCCAGGGCTTTCATCAGGGTTTCTTGGCGGTACACACTAGGCCGGTGTCCAAACTCTGTACTTGTCATGTCTGGCTAGCAGGGCTAGCCAAAGTACTGTACAGTAGTTGGGTACGATAGTGGCATCATATGCTGCCTCAACTCCCCTCCCGCCTTCAACTGGCACATCTGCCTGAAAGAAACAGCCAGCCACAGCAGGACCAAGTCTCTGATGAGGAGAGCTCTTCGGTATCGACCAGGAAAATGGGCATTCAAAATCTGCACTCAGCGGGCTGGACCCCCTACCTACAGTAGCACGACTTCATCTCCGAGCAAGTACAATAGCTGCCTCTGACCAAACATCAAATGCCGATCTTCTTCGCAACCATGTCCCCTACCGTACATGCAGATGGCGGAGTACGGACACAGCGATTGAGAGTTGTCATGGAACGATGTTACCTCTCAGCCCGCCGCCTTGACAACGGTCAATTATCAGCCTACGGACCACTTGGATCGCTTGGGGCCCGGGTTCAAGTCGGGTATCGAGACACATGCCGTACCTAAGCATCAACGTCTCAACTCTGGGGTCGAAGGGAGGACCGTCTCGTGACTCTCCTCCACGCTTGCGTCTCATCTCGACTCGTCTCGATTCGCCTCCAGTCAAGCATTGTCTTGCTGATGAGGCATGGTGGAGATGCCATGACAGGCAAGGCGGGCAAGAGGAAATGTTGAATGAGACCTTGGCTTTTCAGAGCCACCACTTAGCATCCATATCACCCGTCCAGCCATCCAGCCATACTACACGCCCATCCATGCTATCTAGGTACTACCGCCAACCTATCCATCCACGTACCGGCCGGGTCTAGCATAGGTTTACTGGGTCTGGTGCTTGTTAGTCCCCTATAAAAGCGGACTTGTCGGTTTTCGGGCACACAAGGTGCTCCATATCTGACCCCTACGTACATACATACATACGTACTCTTGGATCCTCAAATTCAAATCCTCGAATCCATCTCGACTTGAAACCACGGCTCCAACTCTCTTTGCCATGGACCGAGCATGTGGTCTTGGCAGTCAAGGCAGTACAGATCAGCCTTCTTACTTTTGGCCTTGTTATCATAGGCCGCTGCGAGACACGGGAGGATCATTTTGCTTCGCTCCGCTCCGACATCCATGCAACCCACCAATGCATCACATGTATGTATAACAATACGTACTCACTTAATCTGTACAGAGCACGGAGTACGGTGTTCGGATACACACCTTGCCCAAGGTAGACAGACGGCTGACCAACGACGCCCTCAAACTACATGATGCCCAGCAGACGAGGACCCGCCCACCGCGGCGCGAGGGATCCCCTCTTGGGCGTTAGCCAGCTGTCAGTTTGGCCGAGGAGAAGAAGAGAAAGAAATCGAAAGAAAAGGAGAAAAAAGCCCCTCCTCGACTCAGACCACGATGGTGCCATCTGTAATTCGTATGTACAAGCGCGTTCCGTCTCATCTTGCATTCTCCAGCAGAACCACAATGGCCTCTCAGGTGGGACACGGTCCGTCTACCGGGGCTCCCACTCTCTGCAGCGCGCTCGGTGCACGGCTGCCCCATTCTTACATGGGTACGGGTATAGATTATGTATATACAACAAGTGCGTGTGTGTGTACATACATACTCCGTACAATACATGGAGATCCCAGCTCTGTGCTTCTACAGCGTTGCACCCCCCCCCCCCTTTCTAACCCACTGCTTGTCCAAGTGCCTGGGATTCCAGAGTAGTATCTCTTATCACCATGCATCTTGCCGCCCTCTTGCACAGCTCGGTTGGCGGCTCCGCGGAGCTCGCGGCGCCGATCCTCTCCCCTTGAAGCCTCATCTGTTCTATGGGAATAGTACACGCATATACCCGTACTGTACTCGAGGATGATCTCGGTGATCCTCGCATGCGGTATCCATAGTAGCTTCCACATCATCTCCCTACATAGTGTTCATGTATGAAATACGCAGAGCTCATCTTCATCTTCAGTCGGCGTCACCAGTGCCGCGTAATGAATGCTTTGCGGTCTCCCAGATTTATTAATAGCAGAGTGCTTTGCTCCGTTTCTATTGTACGTATGGAGTATTACAGTAGGTCGCTGTCAATACCCGCGGCTGGCCTGGTCCATCTTCATTGCGGCCATCTCAAGCCCAATTGTTGCATACTACAGTACTACTCACTACCTCTATACAACCACAGTGTCCGTTCTTTCTGACCAGGATCTTCGGTCAACAACCGGAGACCAAGCAAACAAGTACTGTATGTACATACATGGCGGATTTAAGGACGCGTTTGGAGGAGAAAAAATCCTTTCATTGTATGCCTAGGTAGCCAACATTCTAGCTTAGCAGTTACTAACGAATAGCCCCATCCTACTCCATTCTACTCACGTGCCGAGCCATCGTGAAGCATGAAAACTTGAGCCAGACAGTAGGCCGCGAGAGTTGGACAGAATGGCAGTGTTGATGACAAGACATGGCTGTCGATCGAAGCGGAGTATCTCCGCCGGCTCCCGCATCTCTTGTGCTGACTTTGCTTTTTTTTTCTGTTGCTTTCCCTCTCTCCCTGGCATCATCGCTACATGCAATTCGTATCACAACCTAGTTTGACTTCCTTGATCCATGTTGGCTTGCCTCGCTGGCCTCTCAGTGCCATGCATGTCTCACAAACTTCACAAGGGTCCAAAGGGAGTCCCAGCAGCTCGGTCGAGCCGTCGTGCCATCTCCCCGTCTTTATCCCGTGCTTTGGGCGTTGGACAAAGATACGCACCCCTGACTGCATCACAAGAGTTCGTGAGCTTCTGTTGCACAACATCCTCCTGGTCCGTCGCTAAAGCTTTGCATTCACGGCTAAGCTACCTACCTACCTAGATACCTAGATAGCTACAGTACTGACTATACGTATCTACTATCCTACTTTTGATAATTGGCTCGGTCCGGCATGCACACACCAGTAAATGCCGTGGTCTCTTCCCTTTTTCCTTCTCGGGGGTATATCATTTCGCCTCATCTAAACTTCACCGCCAATTCTTTTCTTTGTACAAAAGAAACTAAGTATATGCCCATATGAGAGATCGTTCATGTCATGACCTCGTCCATTCAATCTCGCTTTCTTCATCCTACATTCCTGCCGTCCCCTAGGGATAGCCACCGGCCCGTGGACTGTTCACTCCGCTTGCGCTTGCACTATCGCTGTTCGACAGATATGTCTGATCGATTCGGAAAATCCAGTCCATCTTGTCTCGCTCGCTCCGTGCTGCGAAAAGCCACGTGTTGTCAGTCCCGTAGATGGCAAACACCGCAGATTGCATCCGCTCGCTGAGGCGCTGGATGCCCGGGCCACCAGACGGTCCTCCTCCTCCTCCTCCAGTGCCTGTCCAAATAGTGGAAATGACACGGCCTGACCCTGTACGCCGGTGGCCAGGGGTGAAGTCACCTCCTCCATTCTGGTTGGGCGTGCTGTCATAATCGTCGGGGCCGTGCAGCAACCCGAGCACTCCGGGTTGACTGTCCACCCGCGAGTTACGCAGACTGACCAGTCCAACTTCGTCTCCATCCGAGGCTGAGTGTATATGGAGATATGGTCGTCGCAACTCAACAAAGCGTTTGACCCATCGCGTCGAGTCTTCGTTGGGGATCAGGAGGTAGCCACCCTTCAATACCTTGGGGTTTTTTGGCACCCTGATGATGGTGGTGACAAAGGTTGGTGGGGCCGGTGAGTCTCCTGTCACTCCGTTTGTTGGCGGAGCTGTGTTTGCCGGGCTCAGTATGCTGTTCAGAGGATCGGGATAACTGTTCCAAAGCTTGATGCATCTTTCCAATAGTTCCTTCTCCAGCATATTTTGCTCTAGCTCCACTGTCCCATCCTCGACTTGAACGGTACCATCTGCTTCCGAGCCCTCTTGTGGCTCTCTCTCCGTGTTCGTGGTTTCTGCTTCAGTCTCATCCATATCTTCATGGATGGAGGGAGCCTGTGAGGAATTTGGCGTGTCGTTGAGTAGGTCATCGTCGTTTCCAATAATTGGCTTCAACTCAGGCGACGGCTCTGGCACTGGCTCGGCAGAAGGCAGGTTGTTGTTGGTGCCATCTATGCCTAGCTTTGAGAGTAGCGCTTGGGTTGCACCAAGCTCCATGGCACGGCTCTTCTTCTTACGCGCTGCAATAAAATCGCTGACCAGAGACACACCACGCGGCGTCCAGCTTGTCAGATTCTCTTCTCCTTTGACGTAGTCATGGTGACTGCTAAGCCTCCACAAATCACCAATTCGCTTGATAGGTGCTGGTCGTTTTGTGAGTGTGAATATGCCCGTCGATGAACGCACAAACCGGATATTTTGAAACAGTGAGGAGAAAACGGAGGTCTGGCGTACGAAGGACCTCGAGAGAATTTGCAGGCAGACCTTTTGTGAGAATCTCATCGGCTCGGCTAATTTTTCAGAACTGATTTCCCATGTAATCGTCATCTGAACACGGTATTTATCTGCAGTCACCCGGTCAAGAAGGAGGGAATTGTGCAGACTCGAGTCCCACTGCGCAGAGATTGCGATGCTTCGTGTGCCGTTTGCATTCTCACGAAATATAGGGTTTGATGACAACTTGAGGCTAATATCCGGCTCATTGGAGGTCAAGTCAGGTGTCTTACCAGCTGAGTCGACGATCCGCACCTTTCCAGCGCGAACAGCGGTCACGTCTCCCCATGGGAGCGCATCACCAGAGCTATGGGAGATGGTGATGCCGATTCTTCGCTGCAGACCCTGGTGCAGCTGGAATGTGCCGGTATCGAGCTCACTAGTCTGCGACACCTCGACTGCACCGTACTCGCCATCCTCGTTGAGCTCCAAGATTTGAACACGGGATAAGATGTCATGCTTTTCTTGCGTAAAGAATTGTGACTCGTTGATGCGGGTTCCCTTTGAAGAATCATGCATGGGGACAGCGTCTCTCATGTCGTCCCAGCTGAGGAGCTTATCCAAATGCATTGTGGAAACCTTGGCGAAGATGGCAACTCTGAGCGACACGTCTTGAGGTGCAAACAGTGGGACGCTCATGCTATGAACACTCTCGAACCGTATTGGCCCTTCATCAAAGTCTTGGATCATCTGCGTGGTTGTGATTCCATCCTCTTCAGATATCCCTGGGATGAAGAGCTGAGCGTGGACCTCGGTGCCCTCTCTCTCCGCAAATCCCATCATCTCGTGCATGACGACGTTGAACTTGAGAGTGTTTGACGGTGCTCGCGCATGTGAGGGTTCCAGAGAAAGCTTGATGATGCCGACAAGGTGAGATGTGTGCGGGGAGAGAACGTCAAGAGTGACATCTTGAACCCTGCTCTCAAACACGGCCTTCAATGGTACGTCCACCTCACCGACCAAAGTGAAAGACGGCATGCAGGTCTCAACAAAGGGGTTATCGAGACTCAAGTGCTGAGCATAGTCAGGTTGGTCTAGATATTGATGCATCTGGCGCATCTGTCGTACTCGGTCATGCAGCTTCTCCAAACTCCAAAGGTGAACCACACTGTGTCTATAGTCGACCACGCGAATACCGATGCACGGTTTCTGGGCCTCCTCTAGTGCAACATCGTCCCCTTCCCCTGTCAGTCCGTTGAGGACCATGTCATAGGACGAGCACAAGACATGGCCGATGTCGACAACGGTAAACTGAAAGACGACGCTCTCGTCAAGTTCGTTGCTCATAATCTGAGCCTCTTTCAAGACGGCCGCATTCTGAAGTACTGTCTCCGCCATTTTGACAAAGTGCCGGCTGCGCCATTTCCGGACTGTTTGCTTTGCCCGCTCAATTTCCTCGTCTGACAGCTTCGGGTTCGTCTTTGGTCGTTTGAAAGGGTCCATCTTCTCAATCTTTTCTTCGAACTGCTTCCGCTGAAGAATGAGTTCCTTTTGCATGTCTTCCTTAAGTTGCTCCAGAGCCGTCTCCATCCTGGCTTTCTCCTTTTTGATTTCCTCCACTTCAACATTAGAGGCCTCGGCGCTCTTCAACTGGCCTTGATACTCCTCTTTCTGCTTTTCCAACTGATTCTGTAACTCGTCACGAACCTCCTTCAGTCTGTCGTCGCCTTCGCCCTGCCTGGGTGTTGAAGGCATGGTAAGCGCCGTGTCCAGGGAGAAGTTGTCAATGGTACCATTGGATAAGTACTTCTCCCTAATCGGGTACGAAGTCGCGGATTCGGAGTCGTCTCCATCTTCCCGAACATTGACACGTTCCATTCTTGCTTTCTGGACATCTTCGAAGAGAGCATTCAATTCTTCATCGGTGAGGCTGGCAAAGTTCTGATCTGTCCCGAGGATTGCTCCAGCAGCCTCACGTCTGGCGAGGGACCAGTCCGAATCGCGGCCACTGCGCCCGAACGCAATCGGAGATTCTGGTCGAAAATCGCCGAGATCAGAAATCTTACTCAGGGTCCTCTCATGGCCAGGTCGCGGACTAGGGGAAGGAGATGGAGGTGAGGTTCGATCTAAAGCTTGAAGTTGGCTGGCAGTTATCGACTGGCGAAGCAGGCTCTGACCAACTTCTGCACGCTCCGCTCTTGCCTCCATTGGGTGGTTGAATCTGAAGATGTGGAAATCGCCCAAGATGACTCGGTAGCCTGAATGCAGCTGCTTAGGCTCAGCAATGCGCTTTCCATTGATCATCACCGAAGCACCTTCTCTAGGTACGACAGTTACAGTCCCATCAGGCGCATTTTCAAAGGTACAATGGTCGTGCAGAATTCTCGAACCGTTGAGCCGGATGTTAGCTTGGTGGTCTGCGTTGGTGTCGACATTTCCCACAGTCGTGGTGCCAGGCTTGAGATTGTAGACCAGACATTCGGCGAGGAGCGGGTCGTCTGATAAGTTGACCAAGTGAGGCATCTTCTTCGGAGTGTGCAAGCCAATGAATCCCTTTTCGATGCTAATCCCAAGCTCTTCCAATGCAGCTTCACGCTCCTTGTGAATCTCCTCGGTCTTTTGAAGTTTCTGCTCCCAAGTTTGATTCAAATCTGTGAGCAGCTTTTCACTCTGGCTGAGTTGCTCTGCAATCTCTGCCTTTGACACCTTCTTGACTACTCCATCCGCGCTCGTGATGCTGACCATTTGCTGTTCCAGAGGGGTCCCTTCAGCATAGACCTCTTCTGGGGGCAGCCCAGCAGCGCCCGCAGTGCCCACAGCGCCACCTCCCAACTTGCTTCGCAGCAGGGATAGCTCTTCTTTGAGCTCTCTGATCATGCGGGCATTGGCATCTTCGTTGATGACGGCATGGTTCTTGATGCGCTTCGCAGAATCCGCATACCGCAGCGTACTCAGAGTCTCGTCGTAATTGATATCAGCAGGACTGACAGCTGCTATCATGGCTGTCATACTGTTTCCACCCAGCGAGTCCTTGAGTAACCACGTGAGAATACTGTCACGATATGGGACCTGACTTCCGCCCTTCTTCTTCTTCGCGCCGGTGGACAGGTCGGCCAGAGCCGCGATAACACGGCCCAGGGTTGATAACGATCGGTTGATCTCCGCACCCTCCTTCAACCGAGCACCTGTCGCGCCAGTCGAGGTTGCTCGCTCGGAACCTGCCAAATCAACCAGACTGATCTTGGCTACCTTTTCCATCTCCATCTTGGTCTCGGCATCGTATTTCTTTTGCGTCAGCATCAACGTGAAGACGGCGTGACTTCGACTCGATGTCTCGTTCATGTTGGTAGCAGCAACCGTTCTCGCCTTGTTTCCTTCATCCATCAGATGCTCGATTTCCTGGAAGCCACTGACGACCAACTTGGCGAGATCTTCAACATAGGGGCCTGTGGACGGGTGCTCTCGGACCTTGAGGTTTCCCTTGGTAGATGGGTTGAGCAGATCGCGCACTCGCTCATTGTAGATTTCCAGGTACGAGACCTCGACTGTGCATTTCGTGGTGTTGTCGGATTGAATCTTCTCGATCCTGCTGAACATGTCCTGACAAATCATCGGGATGATACCAATCTCCTTTCCATATCCCATCATCGAGTAGGACTTTCCAGAACCGGTTTGACCATACGCAAAGATACAGTTGTTGTATCCTTGGAATGCATTATCCAGCAAGGGCTGGCCCAGGTCGTCGAAGAGGTTGGATTGGCCCGCGTAGTTGGGGTCGTCCTTGTTGAAGGACCAGTACGATCGATCGAATGCGAAGGCCTTGGGCGCGGTGTCTTTGACTCCTTTGTTGTTGCTCGGGGCGCTGAGGACCGTCTGGTTTCCCTTCATCTCGACAATGCATTTTGATCCTCGGTCAATCTCTGGGGAGTCGTTAGAATGTCCCGCACGCGATGGATAGATGGATAGACGCGAATGCGTCGCAAAGACGTACCTCGCCCGTTGAACGGTCGCACTCTCACCACCACCTTGATGTTTCCTCCGCCAGCGGGTGCCATGGTTGCAGAACTGGTCAGGGGACCTTGACTGGTCCCCTTTTCACAATGGTAGAGTCGTCGGCGATGCGCCTCGAGTTGTTGCCGGCTTCAACCACTCCAGGGGGACCAGGTTATGGATGTATACAATAGAAATGTCGAGGTGCTACATTCACGAGGAAGCCCAGCTCATGGTCGTGCCGGCGGGCATGTATTCCCAGCTATGCTCGGTACCTAATGCGTCGTCGCAGCTCCGAGGTCCTGGGAGGCGCGCAGCAACGGCGATACCCCACGGGCCGCACGCAAGCTTGTGGTAGCTGTCGGCAGTGGTTGTGGTGAATAGGCGGTGGGGAAGGCACTGAGCGTGAGACTCGATCGGTGCTATACAGAAGCAGATGTCTCTGCGGCAAATGTCGTCTCCAAGATGGGCTGCCTAGAGACTGTTGACTGGCTGCTTGTCAACAAAAATCGAGGTTGCAGGACACAGACGCGGTGCATTATGACTGGCAGTCTCATGCAGACGCCGGTTGACCACGGTGATTGGGCGGGACGGAGATTACACCTGATGGATGATCAAGGGGACGTTCACGTGCAGGTGCAACTGCGTCACTGCCTCCAGCTACTGGGGGTCACATGCCTATATATAGCTAAGTATGGCCGCAACTTTCACCTGAACAGGATCCTACTGTGGTTGCTCACAACCACACATCTTCCGTAGTATAGTGGTCAGTATGCAAGCTTGTCATCGAAAGAATTCATCGCTTGAGACCCGGGTTCAATTCCCGGCGGGAGAGTCCGCCACATGTGAAATACACATGCCACTGGATCATTTCTTTTTTTGTTTTTCGTCCCATCGTTTTTTTGGAATTGTTTTGATACCGAATCTCATTGTGTTTTGCTCGCTGGTTCCTCGGCAAGAACTAGGTAGGCTGCGCGGGCTGTGTGCTACATCCCCTTGATCAAACGGCCATAGCTCAGGCGCTCCAGATCACCAGCTTAGAACCCAAAATACTCTTACACATGCCATCGGTCGTACCATTCATTATCGATTACAGCGCCGCTGATAGATTCCTTACATATTATGGGAGGTGAAATTGAGAATGGCAGGAGATTCATTAGGGTTGATGAGCGTGAGATTACGTCTCATCATGCAATACTGAGTCCTACAGGTTGTCTCCATCCGCACCTCACTCACAAATAAACCCGGTCAGAAACTGCACGCTGTTTGACAATCAAGCCAGGCTATTTCTAGGTGATATATCAGAATCAACCATATGATTTGGGTAAATGGTAATCATATTATACTAATAGGTAAACAAAGTCAAGGTTTATATAGGTACGGGACCGAGGTCCCGGATAGTAGATTGCTTGAAGAGTTCCAGCAGATGTGCTCCCGTCAAAAGCTAGCGTTGGGTAGGTAGATCGCGCGGATCCTTATCGTTACGATGTGTACCGGTGACGGCGAAGATGGCGAGCTGCATAGCATGGTTCGAGTCATCCAAACAACTGGCTTTCGCCGATTCTCGTTCGAGTGTTCCGTCAGAGGATACGTATCCTGTGGCATGCATCGTATCCCGGTAGTGTGTGGCACAGCAGCCAGCTTGCGAGGACCATCACCAGTGTGATATGTTCTTACAACTGACAGACCAAGTCCACGAGTTTGAGAGAAACCAAGAGGCTGCATATTATAGCTTGATGCGGGCACAGCATCATGTACACGGGATCTTGTCACACATGGCACAATAAGCTTATATCCTATTTGCTACATCTACGGGGCGACTTGGGACTGGGGTCGGGATATGGGGGGCCATCTCGCTCGCCTCACTTTTGAACCGGGTGCTTATCCTCATTGATAGCCACTTGCCCGACGTCTTGGTTCGCACATTCGTGCGCTCAACTTGAAAAGCAGCCGAGTCTGTCAGCGAGATGGGTGCTATTCAGTATGCTACAAGCTAGTCCGAGTATATGCCACGGCCACCATGCTGCATAAGCGGTGAGCAAGTATCTGCCAAGGACCACAAGGGACATGTCTGACCGGGCGGCCATGTCCGTTTTGCCCATTTCAGGCGCCCTACTCGGGGTATCAGAAGCACTGTTGCCGAGGGAAGCATGGTGAAGGACTTATAAGCAGGATGGCAGGGTCTGGGCAATAAATACCCTCACGTAGCCTTGCACTTCGGATCTGAATGCTCACCAGGTCAACCCTCTACACTGATGCTCCCAGCGTAAACCCGCCATCATGTCTTCCTCTTCCATGAATAAGTACTGGATTCCACATATGGACATCCATCGGAAAGTCATCACACAGGAACTCCAGTATCATCTTGGTCCCCAAGCAACGGTTCGCCCTTTTACTCTCGAGGTACCGTATATAGTAGCTAGCCTCATTCCGTTTGGTTTCTCACCTCGCTTTTTTCTCGACAGGGTGAAGACGGTTTCCTGATCAGTACTCCGGGCTCGTGTTTATCAGACGTAAGCCCGTCCACGTGAGACGAAGCGCTGCAATCTGCTAATTCTGGTCTTTCGCTCTTCAGGAGCAGATAGATGACATCTGCCTAAAGTCCAAGGAGCTTTGGGATCGTCAGATAGCGGCAAAGATCCAACAAAATCCTGACAGAACCCTCAAGAGGCCACTCCACCAACCCGTTGTTGTTTCGAAGAGGCCGGACGAACCCTCCCGACGAAGAGACGCTCGTTGGCCACGCAACGACTACCGGTCGTAACGATGCACGTTAAACTTGGTCAAGAACTGCTCTGCCGCACATCGGCACTCTTCGAGTGGTAGTAAGATTGTTGTATAGAATTGTCGTGGATGTTGCAGACGCTGCATACAACATTGAGAGGAAGTCCATCTAGCTGACTGGAAAGCACCATGCATCGCCAGTTCATAGGGAGGCTGACACCTAGCAAGGGAAATGCGATGGAGAACGCATTTGGTAGTCGTGTTTGCAGGGCCAGTCGTTGTTTCGTAATGACCATTGTGGTATTATCATAGGCCGCATGGGATGCTCTTTTGCTCGGCGTCCGGTGTAGCATAGATTTGGTATCAAGTCGTCCAACGACAGGCTGCCATCTGGCCTTGTTCGAGCCCAACAAAGGCGTCCCAGTCGCAGTACTGCCCAACGTCGCTTCCTCAGATCTGATGATGCATGTAAGCTAGCCCAGTTGCGCAGGGAAGGCGGTGGAGATATTGGCCCGTTCTCCGGCCGCCCGTTTCAATATCCTAATCAGGTCACAAGCTGCATGTCTGGCGGTTCGTGATAGGCAGTGCCAGCATCCACGAATTCGACCCACACAAGGTCGGGGTTCTGTACGGGCGCGATTCAATGGGGCTAGGTCAACCACGCGCTTCCAGAAAACGCATGCCAGCTGATCGGACATGTCCCTTTGTGCTCGATGGAACGAATCATACGATTCCAATGCGAGGTGAACCTTGACTGCGCACTTGAAGTTCTCGGGTCTTGTTCGATCCTCTACCTATCCAGCCAGCCAGTTAGTCGTCAGTGAGCTCTGCCATGTATCCGGTATTGTGTGTCTTACTCGCTTGCACTTATGAAGTACTCGGAAATCTGCGACTGTCGCTGACTTTTGTCGTTTACTTCTTCACCTCTGGATTTAGGCCCGCATGTCTAAGCCTTACTGTTGGGCTTGGATCAACCTCTCATATCTCTGCATGTCGATAGGTCCTGTTGACCATAGCAACAATGCCTGGACGAACACGTCGGACTTGTCAGCGACGACAGTGGGCTCTGTCTTCGATGTAATGTAGCCTATCACGTTGACATATTCTCCAATACGTGTCTGTTCGTGCTTCAGAGTTTCAAGCAGGAGGTTTACATCCACGACTGCAGTGACATCGGTGCCCCGAGGGTACAGGTGGCCAAGAGAAAGACATCCAGTTGCGGTTGAGTAGGAGGTAACACTATTATGCTGTCAGCGGGATGCCTCAAACACACTGTCGCGGATAAAACTAAGCCAGTAGAATCTTTCGGGTCTCATACCATCCCAAAAACCTAACTTTTTCGCCCACCGGTCTGGAGGGGAGGTTCGAGAGGAGACGAAGCTGTGATGCGACGGGACCTCGTTGCGACATATTCAAAGATGGCAGCCACGGCAAGTGATGACAGACCCGGAAATGGCATGCTAACACCAGCCTGATAGGACTCTTGTATCTGGAGGTGAGTATGGGTTTGCCTGTAGCCACAAGAGTAGACTGATTGGATCCCAAGGACGCTTCAGAGACGTTGAAAGGTGCAGCACGTGAATCTGCTTGGTGACCTATCCACAGTGCGTGGCGCGCCACACTGTACATACTTAGCACATGGGTGGGGATCGAGCAACTCAGCTGCATTCTCACTTCTCCTCGAACTAGAGTACAATCCTGCGTTGCGTTCACTATCAACACCCGATCTACATCATGGCCTCGGAATCTACGCCTCAATACGTGTACAAGATCGTACCGTCAGCTCCCCCGGAACCGTTTCCTAGGGAGTATCCATTATCGGACTTGGATAAAGGTGATGGCTTCGTACATCTAAGCACCGCGGTTCAAGTATACATTGCAAGTCCCTCAATACCTACTCACTTAGGCTGAGCTGTATTACAGGTCCCTCAAACAGCCGACTTATTCTTCAAGCACTTGTCGACTCTTTGGGTCATCAAGCTAAGGTTCCCTGAATTCGCGCACATTAGCAAGTGGGAAGGCGGATTCCCTCATTTGTACGGAAACTTTGGCATCGACCACGTCGAGGCTGTTGAGAAGTTTGAGATAAAGGAAGATGGCCAGAAGTGGTCCGAAGTCATGAAGGGCTCAACATGGCTTCATTAGCCAGCTAGTCCCATCGAATGCATAGTGTTTCATTTGTCAACTTGCTGGGTTGGATTCTACATGCTTCTAGTGCAAGAGTTTAAAGACCCAGATCCTTTTCAACCATGCCCCTGCAGATGGGGTGGTAGAAATCCTTGTTCTTCTTGAACGTGTCCAGGGCAAGCTGTCGGTCCACCTTGTTCAACGCGCGGAACAGCGGTCGGACAAACTTCATGCGGCCCACTCTGCCGAGGAGATCAGCAACTCCTTCGTAGCAGGTCGAATCCTCGGCCTTGAGAGCAATCAGGTAGTAGGCTGACTTGAGCTCTACATTCTGGGAGGCTCCAAACTCATAGACCTCGCCCATGCGCTGAGACCGCTCCGGGCTGAGTTTGCCGGATTGCTGCACCTCGGCAAGGAACACAAGCTTCTGGTTTGCGGTAAAGGCCTCAAGGTCTTTAGCACTGGGCTCGAAAGACTGCGAGTTGATTAGTATCTTCACTTGACCAAAAAGACTTCGAGGCACTCACATTATCCTTCCACTTGTTGGCAAGCTCGTAGCACATGTTCGCCAAAGAGGTATCGAACTCGGGCTTGGGAGGGAGTCCTGGGCCGTAAAACTTCTCGTCCCAGTCAATGGCTGCAATCTTCTTCTGTACTTCCTCGTTGCCAAGTCCGTTGAAGAAGTCTAGGAACGTCTGCTTGAACTCAAAAGAGTCCAGAGACTTGCCAGACCACTTTGTGAAGTAGTGGGGGATGAACTTGTTGAAGTTCTCACGGCCAACCAGGCGCTCCAGGTAATAAAGAAAGTGAAAGCCCTTCTCATAAGCAACAGTGCTGTAAATGTCTTCGGGGTCAACACCGTCGTGCTTGATGATCAACTTGGTGTACTCGTGATCCTTGCCAAAAAGCTCGACAGCATCCTCTATACAAAAGGGTTAGACACGACTCAACGTATAGAATCTGGAAGACCTACCAAGAGCCTGCCAGCCAATGATGGCGGAGAAGTCAAACTCCGCGTCGCCGTGAATCTCCGCCTGGATGCGGCGTTCCAGGTACATGGTCCAGCCCTCGTTCAGCCAGCTAGTAGGTGTGAGCAACAATATCGAGAATCTAGGACTACAAGACACTTACAAGTGCTCCCAGCTTGCATTGGAAACCAGGTTACCGCTCCAGCTGTGACTGAGCTCGTGAGCAATGACGTCCACATTCTGGCGGTCACCACTGATGATGGTCGGGGTAGCAAAGGTGTAGATGGGGTTCTCCATGCCTATAGGTCACGTCAGGATAAGATCGCCGGAATGACAGGCGCAGTGGGGGCGCACCTCCGTAGGGAAAGCTTGGCGGGAGAACCAGGACGTTGTAAGCGCCCCATCTGTACGGGAAAACGAGCTTCTCGGCAACCTCCATGAACTTCTCCATATCCCGCTCAAGCTCCCACTTGCAGGCCTCTAGTTCACCCGGGCCGGTGGCCACTACACTTCGGGGGCCGATGGGGGCCGTAACAATATCGCCAGATGCCACGGCAAACAGGTACGAAGGGATGGGCACCTTTTGCTCAAACTCGTAGAGCTTCTCCTTGCCAGGTGTAGCCTCATGGTCTCCGACGGGGACGCCACTCGCCACGACAGGAAGCGCAGAGGTGAGCTTGAATGTAAAGGTCGACTTGACATCGGGCGTGTCCTGGCAGGGGAAGATGGAACGAGCGTTGATGGCCTGGCATTGGGAGAACATGTAAGGGTGCTTCTTGTTGGAAGTCTGCGCAGGGGTGAGCCACTGCAGAGCAGTGCACTTGCTAGTCGTCTGGAGTTCGATAGCAAGGTCAATGAGCTCGCCCTTGGCGGCACCCTTGGGAATAGATACATGGAGGGGCGCGCCAAGTGGCTCGGAGTACTCCTTCAGCTCCCATTCGGACTTTGCCGAGTTGACGCTGACAGACGAAATGTCCAGGAACCGGGAGTCAAGAATGACCTCTTTGCTCTCTCCCTCCGTCTGGGATTCCAGCTGGAGCACCACGGATCCTTTGAGGCACTGGGCCTCAAAGTCGATCTTGAAATTGGCCGTCGTGTGCCTGGTACGCCACGCGCCATAGTTGGACAGGGTGCTAGGGTCTCGGTTCGCCATACTGACTGATGCAAAGCTTCGCCTGAGGTTGTTGGTGACTGTGATCTGAGCGCGCCCAAGGCAAAATGGTCTCTTGAGCAATCCAAACCACGACATTAAGAAGGACTCCGCATGCAACCGCTCTCACGTCACAAAAAGTTGTCATTGAGTGGATCGAGACCTGTATCCCAACTGGGGAGCATCACGTGGACGATATCTGCTGGGCCAATCCTGAACCCTGGTTAACCATTGTTCAACAAATACCCTACATCTCCATAAACCAACGGAACATTACGAAAATTCATCCGAGGCCAGAGGCTGCCTGGCAGTCTACTGTTCAAAGCCATTCTTGATCGACCTTCCACTGACAGAGGCGATCCGTTAATATTTCGATAATGACCCGCGTTGCCCCAAGATTAGCTGGCGGTGAGGTAGGGTGCGAGCCTTGGTACAACAATCAATGAGTGTCTTGACATGTGCGCTTCCTCTTTCGGTCATGCTTTCGAAAATTCCACACTCGTATTCTCCTGTGTCGATACACAAAGTAGGTGCCTAGGCATTTAGAAATAAATAAACCGATACCCCACCGAAGAGGTCTATCGATGAATCAATCTCGGCTCCGCTCTGCCGCGCCCAATAGAGGAGCTTGTCTTTTCGCTTCTTAGTGTTATTCATGCGACCCCTAGAACAACATACCACGGGACCACTGCCTGGCTTTGCCACTGGATCGAGAAACGAAGCTATGGGGATGACGATACTAGTTGCCAATATCGCCTCGGACTTGGCCATAGCAATCTCGCCAATGCCAATGTTGGTGGCGGTTCGACAGTCTCGTCCTTAACAGTGTATCCCATCATTGGGAATCCACCTTGGCCACGTTATCCGAGTACACTGGTACGAGACGGAACAAGGCAGAATTTCCATGTCTACCCACAGATGGTTACTACATTTTTTCGGTAGTGGCCATTCAACATCAATGAATTATGTGGGCGACCAGTTGAAAGTGGAAGAAGTGGACATTAGTACCTGCACTACCCTAACCAATTAACCAACCATCTGCGACCTGGCTGTGCCTGTGTGGCCTGGGTGAGCAATTGCTCTGAGAGGGCTTTCGGTCTAAGCAATTGGGGTAATCTTTTCGCCAAGGAGGTTCTTGGCTTCCAAAAAACGTCTAGAAGAATCAGCTGCCTTGGGACCAGTCGGCCAGCCCACGCTGGTGGCGTGTTTCAACCGCCTCAGCTGCCTCAGCTGCCTCAGCCAACGCTCTCTGGGCCATCTGCGCAGCGAAGAAGCATGGAGAGATGGCATTGACAGCACCCCGCTTCCCGTGAAGCTGAAACCCCGGCTCTCTGGTTCTGGTATGAACGCAGGAGCATAGTGGGCATCCAAGCACCTTGGCCAGGAGCCTTTGAGATCGACAGCACCGACAGGGAGGCAAAGCAGACAGCCAGACGGACTGGCACAGACAGACAGGCACAGACAACCAACCTACTACAGTATGTAGACAGAGAGGAGCCAGACAGGGTGTGGCCGATTTATCCCTGCCAGAACCCAGGCCCGTTGTCTCGGGTGAGCGGTGGTGACGGTAGGCGGGCGGTGGGGACTTGTCCCGGCCGTTGGACTAACGCAGGGGCGGTTGGAAAAGGTCGGCCACAGACTGGGGGTGCCTAGCAATTCTACGACGCTGTGCTGCAAGTGATGTGCTCTGGAGTGCATCCCATGCTCTCATGGTCCGACTTACTTAAGGTTGATTGCTCTGCAAAAGCAGTTAGGAATCCCTTCGGTGGTATCCTATACAGCCCTGGTCTATAGGCAGTTCCGGTGAGAGTCATGGGGGGATGCTGCTGGCCGACCAGGTAGCCCGTGATTCCTCTTCAACACGACCTACGCGGATGCACAGTCAATTGTGATGACTTCTCCTCGGCTTTTCTTTCTCTTGTACGCTTGTACGCTTGTACGTATGCCAGTGTTCTGCATGATTGTAATGGGTCTATCTCACTTCAGGTCGACGAAATTCTATCTGCTCCTGTAATTGCCATTATTGTGAGAACTCACATTTGATTGCTTGCTCTTTGGTGAAAAAGCAAGGCTCTGACATTTGTCCGCTTTCCATTTCATACTACCTCCTTGCAGTACCGTAAGTCATGCCGCGCCAAGTTGGATCCCAAGTCGGCTGTCGACTCACTCCAACAGTGCCTGCCCCTTCATCTCTCAGTGTGCTAGCCCCAACTCTAGGATGTTGTTTTGGCCTACAAGCGATAGCTTGATCTCCCCCTTTTGACTTGGCAGCTAAGTGTTCCAGACGTTTCCCAGAAGGCGTCGTGTTCTTATTGCTTAGGCAGTCATTTGATCAGCTGGGCTACCACATGACGAATGCTATCAACTCGGTTACTTCATCCGACCCTGGCCAATAGGTTGCTTGATAACTTGCTTCCTCTCATTCAGAGTTTGTAGAAATACGACAGACCAGGGAAAGAAATGAACCACTGACCTGTCAAACCCAGGCAAGACTCCCTTTGTTAGAGCCTTTAATGGCGAACCAACAAAGACAGTGAGAGAAGACATTGGGCTGTGAGGTGGGGAATCCGACATCATGAGCTCCTTGCTAGACACGGCTGCAATATCTGCTTCACTATACTCAAGCATGTTTGCGGGTCAGAGGCCGTCTGCTGCAAATCGATTGGGCCATGGACGGACTCCCTGTCTGCCGCCGGGCCTTTTACGACATATTCTCACAGAAGCTGCCTGTCAATGTAGTGACCCGAGATGCTTGACCGAGGATGACAGGTTTGTCTCATGTGATAATGCAGCCATCGTGGGCAGACACCTGGCCGTCCGGTGTTGTTGTCACGATAAACCAAAACTGTTCAACAACCATTTTGCAAAGGATAAGTGAGCCGATGGTTGCAGAATTACACCCAAGGGGCCCAATCGAAACCCAAGAACATGAGAACAGTTATTCAATGGAAATGTCGAGAGACAGGAACTGCTACTGTTTTCAACCCGAGCATCGTTCAGGAGTAGACGTCAGCGACACTTGGCACCCGGGCCATGGCAATGGAGATGGATCTAATGATAAGGGAACCACATCCGGGGCTGCCACTTCCCGTGCCGTGGCAAAGGATGGACGAGATGAGAGTGGGTGGTGGTGTGATGAACAAGACAGCACATGTACGTAGCCAACTAGGCCAAGGTCCATATTCCGAGCCTCTTCCCCATCGGTATGAGGCCAGGTAGGCAGGGATCCAGGAGCGGATCGGGACGTCCGCACTGGGAGAGAAGAGGAGACGATGAAAAGACTTTGAACCTGCTCATGTGTGGAGTCTGTGTCTGGAAAGGAGTTGCACCCATGCGATGCTTGGCAACCTTGCTTAAAATCGAATGGCGAAGAGTCAATGGCGTTGCTATTAGTGGTTGTGGCCCGCATTCGGACTGGGAGGCACCACCGCCCGAGGATCCGTACTGCCTGGCCAAGAGAATGGTGTTTCCATGGAAAAGTCAAGACCCCGCAAGAAAAAGCCCCTTTCATCTTTTAGTATCCAAGTCCGAAGACATGCTGTGGTTATTTAGATGGAGGAAGCGGGTGAGGGTCCCCCCGATGGCATGGTTGCGGATGAGGATGAGGAGCCCCCTTGGCCATCATCGCCGTCGTTTGGTTGAGCATACTATGAATGATGTCACAGGCAGTGGCTGCGCATAATGCAGCCAAGAGGTTGCTTTGGGGTTCTGGGGTTTGAGTGACAGGTGGCTGAGTTGCAGCGAGTGAGTAGATGTGCCTGTTGATGTTTGAGGTTCAGAGTGATGCAAGTGAGCGGCAAAGATGGAGTGGTAGAGTAGTAGAGTGGTAGAGTGGTGATCTGTAGAGCGGTAGAAGGGCAGAGTAGTACTGTACTCCGTACGTACGTAGGTACCTACCTACCTACCTAGTAAGTGCCACAGAGATGGGGCAGCAACTGAACTGGGAGAAGGGACCAGGGCCCCATCGGCAACCGGGAAGAGGAAGCTTAGGGAAGATCACTGGGACCACGCGCACGCTTGCCAGCGTCTATCTCAAACACCAAGTTGCACCGAGGGGGGCAAAACCGCTGCTGGCACCATTGGCATCCCATCGTGAGTGTGCAGTGCATATGCCTGGGAAAAGTATGCATCTAGTACCTAGGTAGGTATGCAAGCAGTGTGCAGATCTATCACTTGTCAGGTCTGCCGAAGGGCCGTCCGGATTGTCCAGCACAAGCAGATGGGCTGTACGGAGGACGGAGGACGGGGCGAGGCTCGCCCATGAGACACGGAGCATAGCTCATCGTGCTCCGTGTGCATGGTGGACTGATTCCGGTGTTGTCGGACCAAGTCGCGTGTGCACGCCGTTTCAGAGGAGGATCGGCAGCGGCGGCGGCGACGGCGACGGCGATGGCGATGACAACAAGCAGCGAGAGCAACAGCAAAAAGTATCGACGTCGGTGCTATGACGTCGAGAGGCGGCCTTCTTCCAGCCTTCTCCATCCTGGAGTTGCTGAAAGCTAAGAGCAGTCAAAGAAGCCGCAGGCCGGCGGAGGCCCACGTTGTCTGTAAATGGAAAACATTGAGCCTCCGAGTCCCCGAACAAAGAGTTGATGTCGCCCGTCAGTATCGGCGGAGACCCACCACAAGCCTCCATCTGCCACCAACTGACAGCGCCTGCCAACGGAGTGCGAGTGCGGATCTGCCATGTATTCCATGCATATGTGTATGTAAGCAATCCATGCTCGGAGAGAACGCAATGTGTACCGGTAGATGCACGACAGCATAGCGCAGTGCAGTGCAGTGCAGTGCGGGCTGGATATGATAGGAGAGGACGGTAACTCGTGGCATCTGTCCGCATTCTACCATGACCTCCGACGATGCTGGTCTGCCGGCCAGCTGCAACGTGCGACTAGCCCCAGCTTAGGCAGGCGACAGTGGTGGCCTCCCTGTGAATGCAGGTGCATAAACAGTGTGCACACGTGATCCGAACTGTACAGCGTGGTGAGGGCGCTCGCTCTGTACCTATGGAGTTTGGCAGTCAACTTCCGGGGGCGCCTCTCCAGGGCCTCTCCAGGGCCTCCCCTGCAACAACGCTTCTTGTCCTTGTCTCAGAACCGTCTGTGCCAAAGATTCATCGACGCTGGTGCCGTTGGATCGAATCTCGTCGCCGGCCGGAGGGGCTGTGAACAGGGGTGCGTTCTGGCGAGATTCTCCGGGACACGCCCCAGTCAGCCAGGTAAGCGAGGGCGAAGGGGGGCCGGCCCACGGCGATGGAGATGGATGGGATGGGAGTGCAAGGTACAGCGGATGGCAGGTGTTGCAGGCATTGCAGGCATTTGCCAGGCACTTGCAGGCATGGCCTTGCTGGCGTCCCATCAACTCGGACGAGCCCGCCGTTGATATATGTATAAACCGCCTCCCGTTTCACCATCGACCAAGAGCCATCCGGACCTGTCAGACCCCTTTCGTCGACAAGGTCTTGTTCGCCTTTTCCCAGCTCCGGTTTCACCTCGATCGCTTCACCACCTTTCGAGTTTCGATCCTCTGGGCCCTTTCTCCCCCCGACTTGAGCTGAGCTTGAGTCCACGATTCTCGCCATTGACAGCAAAACCGCTCTTGTCGACGCAATGGCTCACATTGCCAATTGTATGGCCGAACTCGAAGCCGCATCCTCTGCGACGTCGGCTCCAAAGCCTTCTCGTCAACCTTCTAGCGCCACGGTATGTACGCTGTGTTCAACTGCCTGCTCTTCGCCCATCCCTTGCCTGGCTAACATCTTCCCTAGAAACCTCATCCGTCTCAGATGTTTCCCTGGAAGATTCCTGAAGCCGAACCTCAGAGAAAGTATCAGCTGTTTCCCAAGGAGAGGAAACTACCACTCCTCAACAGCTCCAAGTCTGTAACACCAGACAGGAGCGGCACGCCAATTCCAGTGGCCCCTCAGGCCGACAAGCCCAGCCTGCAGTCGACGGCGAATGCCCTCAAAGCCAGGCTCAACCAGCACAGCCTTGTTCGGCGGCGCAAGGTCAGCGTCCCGGAGCTACGACCTACGAGACCAGTCCAAGAGTTCTCAATGGATTCACGTATGTTGATGATGCCACCAGTTGCCACTTCTCTTTGCTGAACAAGTAACTGACCCTATAACAGCTACCCTTCCTGGACGCCCTCCCTCACATGAACGATCTATTAGCGCCCCTCATGATACCACACTACAGCCCGAAATATCCAATTCCTTCCTTCGCATCTCTACCGATGAAGAGAGCATGGGAATGCCCTCGCCTGCCCCTTTCAGGTCCCAACCCGACCTTCGTCTGCCTGGCTCTTCTCGCATCCCACAAGATCTCACCCCTCTCGTCATTCCCAAGTCCAGCCTGACGTCCAGACACAACCGAAAAGACTCGACATCACATTCACGTTCCCGTAGCGAGACGCGCCGTGGAGGAAGTGCTACCGAACCTCCCCCGTTGCGAGGCCAGATGATCACGCCAAAGTCCTCCGGCTCTGACTTGACGACCCCCAAGTCGAGCTCTCCCAGTGCCACGTCTTGCGTAACAGCAACCACGCCACCCACAGCGCCCAGCTCTAGATCACCCTCGCCAAAACAGTGGGAGGAACGGGAAAAGGAGACTGGGGATTTCGCTTCGCAGATTCAGACTAAGCCGAGGTCGGGATCAGAGTCTTCCGGAATCATGGACAGAGGACGGCCCAGGAAGAGATCAGAGAAGAAAGCAAACACTGGTCCCATGATTCAGCGAGCCGACTCAAAGGCAAGCCGGAGCCCACAGCGAAAGGAAACCAAGAACATTCCCCAAGGATTCCGCCCATCCGATGCTTTGGAAAAAATTCAGTCTTCCGAGCTCGAGCTACTCAAGAAGCAGGCCTTTGAACAAGTTGAGAAGTTTGAGATCCTCAAGACGTCGGATGTTGAAGCAGTTTCGATTGTAGGTCACCTCAAAATACATCCCACACTAGACCATCACTAACGCACGAAACAGGAACTCCGGTACTTGGATGAGAGAGTCGAATATCTTAGACGGACATACAACTCTCTGCGTGGTGGTCGCCGTGAACTTCATTCCCGCATCTGCCAATATCTTAGATCGCCGAGAACCGTCAAGTTTAGCCATGAGTCGATGCTCAGCCAAGAGGAATCTCTCGCCGAGTTGGATACCTCCATCGACGACTGGGCCTCCAAGCTGGAGCAGGCAGAGGACCGCCGAAACGTCTTGCGCCAGAAGCTGCTGGAGCATGTGGCAGCCCTGGTGGCTTCCCCCATTGGCCAGACTCCTAGTGTGCCCCTGGCTGGACAGCCATCTGATGTCGGAAGCATCACACCTCCCCGGAGCCCTGCCAAGGATTCCTTTACCTCTACGCGGTCTAGAAGTGATTCACCCCCGCTTCATCGTGCCCAGGTCCCCAGCACTATCCTGGAACAGCCGCTATTTGAGGAAGAGGCCGAGCTAGTCACAAGCGGCCGAGACGCGGAGCGCCCCGATGTTGAGAGCATTTGCGTCTATGCCGGTGACGACGTGTTTGCTCTTCTGGCCGATGTCGAAAAGGAAATAACCGAGATGGGCAACCATCCCAACACTTCGGGCTCGGGACGACGAACCCCCAGCGAATCCGAGTATATCGAGATCAATAGGAACCGAAGCTACGAGATGCTCTATGGCATCAAGGACAGGGACATGGATGTTGCTCCGGTTCCACCTCTCAAGAACGGGCAGGAGGATCTACTGCTCCTCCCGAGGACTGCCTACAAAGGATAAGGGCCCGAATGGCCTTGCAAAGGAACCAGAACCTAATTCACCCTAATACCCCTCATATTCTCCATTATCGCATTTCTTTTGTCTACCTACCCATCATCTCACTACAATCATAGATACCTACTACCTACTACCTACCTACCTACCTACCTACCTACCTACCTACCTATGTTTATGATGAATAGCTGGCTCATTGCCCAAACAACCACCAATCAGTTTGATACCCCTGGTATTCCCTACCAATCTATTCCTTTACCTCTCCGCTTGGAATCTCTGAGTGTGCTTTCTATCGAATTTGGGTTTAGAGGAGCATGTGGTTTCGCTAGCGGCGTTTTCTTGCGTTTGACCCTTGTCATTTTCCTGCTGCGACCTCGGTCCGTTCCAGGGGTGTGTCTAGAGGATCCATCCCCAGGACAGGGCTATTGTGTCATGTGTGTTAACCCTGCATCGTTCTGTGTCGTTTTGAGCCTTGTGCTTCTGTATGGGGATGCTGGGAGTTTTGGATGCTACTCTTTTACTTTCAACGGATCAAGAGGCGTTGAGAGTGGATTGCTGTGATTTTGATAGCATGATTCAGACGATACTCTAGAGAAGTGTACCAAATATCACGAAAATCTCATTCAAACCTGGCCATTGCCAAACCCTTTGAGATTGTATTCAGCCCTTGGCGTCTTGGTTCGGTTGAAGGCCATTGAGCCAGGGCTATTGGGCGATGAAGTGAGGGGACGTTGAGACTTGGCTTATTGCGTCTAGGCCCACGGGCTGACCTGCATCTAGAACTCAAGGTCCTGGACTGGTCTTGAATTGAACAGGCACCACTGGGCGCACGTTGGACCCTTGTTGGATACTACTTTGTCATACTTTGCGCGAGGTGAAGCGTGGTGATGAGGGGCGACGATGCAGCGCTGCAACGCAACATTGCAACAGAAAGAAGACTCCCAGATCCTGCACACCACGTTGCAGGGGACATGAGATAGATGATATGACGACACGACGAGTCGGATAGAGTTTTGAGCAGCATGCCCATCACTCATTCTGCCTTCTGGAGCAACAGATTCAGATACGGGGATCGTACTGTAGCATTTGCATTTGCTTGGTAGCATGGCATTGGCCAGTGGATCAATGCCATGGCAGCGGCTGCGTCTAAGTGCCAAAGAGGCTAGATGCGACTGCAAGAGGCAGGTAACCAGTGCACCAGCTGCGTGGTTTCCACGTGCTGGAGGGCTATAGCGGGAAGAGTAAGAAACCAAGAAACACTCTGAATGAAACTGGAAGCAACTGACTGTATACTACGTACAAGGGGAAGAGGTGAAACAGAGAAGCGGGCAGAAGAGGCTGGCGGGTCATTCACGGACATGGTACATAAATCTGTATCCGTATATAGATTAGACAGACAGCCAAGTTACTCCGTAACTTGGCTTGGAGAGACCCGCCAGGCTCTTCTTTCAGACAAGAAGAATCCAAAAGGGACAATGGACATTTCACATGCACATCTGGGCAAACGTGTAAGACGCACATGGCATGGGACCTGGCCAACCGTCGGTTTTCCTTGCCGGCAGTCGTACGATGGGCACACTTGACGACTGGCTGGACCGGCCGGAGTCCGGAAATCCTCACCCGCCGGGATCGTGGCTGCTGTGTGCTGCTGCTGCCCCGTCTCCGTCTCTGTTGTGTCTCAGCGGAGGCTGAGAGGCTGGGAGATTGGAGGGACTCGCTTGCTTGGCACCATACTTCCATGTGTTTCGAATTTTTTTTTGGCTCCGGCAAGTGGGGGGCGAGAGCGAAACTTGTTGGTGATGACCCCCCCTGGTCGTTCTGCTTTGGGAGAAGCCCGGAATGGAATGCGGACGAGATCATCGCGGCTTCTCTCCTGGGCCCAAGTATCGCGCTTCTTTGGCGTGGTCAAACTTGGCTGGAATACCGTTCATGTTTCCACAGCGGGGCCTTTCTAGGTCGCCTGTCTGCTCCAAGAGTAGCCACTGGTTGGAGCACGTTGCGATTGCACGCCTGGTTGTGACGATTGATGCAGTGGTGAAGTAGGTGGATGGATGAGCAGGACGCAGCCAGTCTCGACCAGCCTGCTCGTATTCGCCATCATTGGTCCATGGTATATAGCATAATCCTGTACAGTACTTCGCTTGGCCCCGCTGTGCCAGTCATCAACTCTTGTTCTTTGAGACTGGGATCTGTCAATGCTATACCCGGTTCGATAGCAGGGTCGAATCTGATGTCGTGAGTCTTCTCCAGAGATGGATATTGATAGCCTCTTATATAAAGGTATATCAGATTCTTATATAGCGTCATTCCAATTGCTCGCCAACCGTCATACCAGACGTCGTGTTCCCTTGCAAGCCAGCTTTGACGGAATAAAATTATTACAGTAACGGGTGCTGCTCGCCGTCCATCAGACCCTTTGGTTGCCGTTGCCCAGCACTGTTATTCGTACACTCAAACGAGGCCCAGTCCCTTAAACACCCAGTTCGTTTTCATTAGATATCGCATCAATGCGTTACAATCCGCACCGCCTGTAGGAGCAGCCCAAAGATCAACCCGCGAGCCACCTCCTCAATCTGCAGACAGTCAAATACTCGCCCCAGCGCCTCGCCTGTAGCCGCCTGGCCCATGACGCCCATGAGGGCTGCCGGTACTCCGCTCTGGATCAAGAGTTTCCGGGCTTTGACCCGCAAATGCTCCTTCTCCTCCGCCGTCAGCTCTGCTGGCCAAGCGGCCTGCTCTTGCTCCGTAGGTAGGATGTTCTCCCTCAGCTTGCGCAGGTGAGCTGCCATTCCACTATCCGAAGTGTTGGCCTCAATCACCTTCTTCTGGAGCATCGACTGCACCGTCAGCAATGACGGGTTGCCGGGGCGGAGGAGGAATGACTTGGCTGCGGTGAGGAGCGTTCGTCGAATGTTCCAGGCCGAAGACAGGGTGTACATTTCGTTGATCACAGCAAAGAGCAGTTCCACCGCCACTCTCGTCTCTGGCTCAGACAGATGTGAGTATTGTCGTCCTGATTTGGAAGTCTTCTTGACCCCATTCACCCCAGGAGGTGACGTCGGCAACTGCATCGGGTTGACGGCAGCTCGGTCGCTCTGCTGGCCGACCATGTTTTCGTTCACCCGTGACGGAACATCACCACTGCTTGTGGGTGACCCGTAGTCGTCATGCATCTGGTCCGGTGGCGGAGGAAGCTTCATAAACTCGAGGTTTGGGGTTGAGGGAGACCGCAGCAGAGCCACACTAGGTGCTCGACTATGCTCGCGGCTAGGTAGCGCGCTCACAGAAGCCGACAAGGATTCCTTGCGTTCAGACCGGCCGACCCTATCGTCCGGGTCGCCCTGCGACTGAAAGCTAGGCATCCGCTCCATTGGTGGCATCTTTGTCGGCTGAGTCGAGATCACCGACGAGCGCTGGCTGTCCATGCTGTCTCGCGTTGACCGCGCAGGCGATTTTGCCCCATCCATCCGCGGGGGCGTTGAGATCGAGAGCCGGCTCGAACTAGGCGTCAGGTCGACAGACTGGTTTGTCGACTTCCTACTGAGCCCGGCAATGTTGCCAAACACGCCCGTGACTCCTCCGACGAGCGTCTTACCTCCCTCCACAGCACCCTTGGGTGCAGTCGTCAACACGTCCAGCATGTTCTTTCCGACAGACTCCCAACCAAACGCAGACTTTGACTCGCCATGCGTGTGCCCTTGCGACTTCTCCAGGAATCGCTTCATGCCCTCGCTCTCCGCCAAGGACTGATACCAGCAAGAATCTCTAAGATATCGCTCAAGCTCCCCTCGCAGCGATTCCCTTGTATGCATCTTCCAGTTCGGCAGGTCTTTGTGGAGCTCGGTAAAGGCCGTTGCGCCAGAAATGGTAGCGATTCGTCTCAAGATTTCATGCAGGGTTTCGAAATCAGAATATCTTCGTACAATCATCCAGCCTGGGTAAGCGGATGACGACGGTTCAACCTGAACCCAATAGTCCCAATTAGGCTTGCTTCGGATCCGCCCCTTCTCCCCCGCTGCATCGTCATGAAGCGTAATGGACGCGTTGTGTAGAGTGAGAGGCTCTTTCTTAGGAGCCTCTGTCTCCTCAACTTGCCCTGGGGGTACGATCTGGTCAAAGCTTGTGAATCTCGTCTCGGTTTCGGCCTTGGGCGAGGAGTTGAAGCTTGGGCACATGGGGGACTGCGGCGTGGGGGGCGTTTTTGCCATTTCATCCCGCGAAGAGAAGTCACTGGAAGCAGCCTTGGAAGACTTCGTTTGTATCTCCGAGTCGCTTGAGGGTCGCTCGACACTTTGGCTGATGCGGCCCGACTTATCGGTGGTTGTCGACTCATTATTTCGCTGAGCTCGCTCTTGAGCCAACATGGCATTCATCTTCTTCATTTCCTCCATGGCCTCTCCCATTTCCTCCTCTGCCTTGCTCAGCTTCTTCTTATGACCAGACATTTCCTTGCGACGTGCCTCGACCGAACTGCGGCTGGGCTTGGCGAGGCTGATGTTGCCAACGTTTCCATCCATATCGAGGTATACGTTGGGAGCAGCATCTGGGCCAGTCTGCATGCCAACATCAATGGCCTGGTTGAAGTCGGGCTCTCCGGCCTCCAAGAGATAGACGATCCAGCCATTGATCCATTCGGCCTTGCTACAGGTTTGTAAAGTCGCCTCCAGCGTCGAGTGAGCCAGGATCTCTCGCAAGAATATTCTCGCGGCGTCGCAATTGAATGCATTCTTGTCCAGGAAGCCGAGGAGATCTTCGGCTACCATCTTAAACTTGGTAGCTTGCTGACGTTGATTGAGGAGGTTTGCCAAGTGGCAATCGGTGTTCGCGGCGAGGTAGTTGTAGACAGCGTCAGCGGCAGTCATATTGCTATCCGGGGGGAGGTCCGAAAAGGCAGAAGCGAGCTCTGACATGAAGACAATGAGGATGGATGAGGAGTTCGTTAGGAGGTCGAGGAAGGCGTCGGCTGGACGTTTCCGGCACAGATGGTTGGATATGGAGAGGATGTAGGACGAGAGTGTTTTCCGGCAAGCCAGGGGAAAGGCGTGGTCAGAGGGGATGATGGGGCTGTACCACCACTTGACATAGTCGCGAATGATGGCATCAATCAATCCACCCAGCGCCTCACGGGTTTCGGGCTGGAAATCGTCGAATGCCTTGATAACGGCCTCCTCGTCGTTGCTGTCCTCATCAGGTCGGTCATCTTCAGTCTTGTTCTTCTTTTCCAGCCATAACCTTTCCAAAATATCGATGCCTTTCTCTCCACGGATGGCTTTGGCGACCTCGGGGTTTCGCGATTCCCATGATATAAGGCCGACAACCCCACCAAAGGCCCCGATGAGTAGCAGGCCAATGCGTCCCAGCGCAACGTATACGACAGCAGCGAAGCCAACTGCGACGCTGACGAGAGTGCCAGGAGTTGCAGTTGCCAAAAACTTGAGGCTCTGGGCAACCAGGGAATCTTCTCCAGACGCAGCTGTCGTGGGGGAAGCCGGGGGCGTTGGTAGCATAGAGGGAGAGTGTTTGGCTAGGGAGTTTTTTTGGTCGCGTGATCGAGGTAGCGCAGATGCGTCGAGGTGGGAGTTGTCGGGCTTTGGATGTATTGACTGGGAGGTGCCTGGTTGAGGCGCATCATGACCAGACGTGGAATCCATTGCTTGAGGCGCAGGATGTAGTGTCTTGGCTAGGTCGTGATGGCCGAGTCGACGGGGGCTTGCCTATGAAATGACCAAGGCGATAGACTCGGCGGGTGTCGTCACCATCTGAGGCGCGCGCGTGTGGGAAAAGTTGGGGCTCGACAGTCGTAAGTCTTGGATTAAAGAGTCGTTGATTGCGGGTATCGTGTCTTGGGAAAGGAAGAAGCAGACGAGGAGAGTCAAAAGCCAAGAGCCAAGAGCTGAGCCAAGAGAAGGTAATGGAGGAAGCTTATCGCGTACGTACTTGGACGAGGTCGGTCGGTGTCTTGGATCGATCGGATGGTCTGGGCTCAGGTTTGTTTCTTGTTCCAAGTTTCAAAGTGCTGGGGAATGGACGGTAAGATTGCGATTGCTCTTCTCTCAGGGGAGCATCCGCAGGGCCGGCCCCTGTTTTCCGCCCTACTCGAGCACTACGTCCACGTCAACAATGGGGGCTTTGTTGGCTTCCTCTGGCTTCCTCTGGCTCCCTTTGGCTCCTCTGCTTCTGAGGAGCTAAAAACGGCACCCGCACTGCTAGGGCCCCCTGGTCGCTTATCACGTCGCGCCACTGAGCTACTATAGCTCCACTCATTTCGACTGCTTGGACGCATGCAACCTCCTAATCAACTTCGTACAGTGCTATGTAGACAGGCAAGGCGGATGAAATGATGTACTGTACCAGCGCCTCAAACCTCCTTCCGGCTTGAAGCTCCAGACCCAGTCCGTCTATTCAGCCAGTCCCTAGTTCGTCAATACCCTCCCTATATCTTGCAGTAGCGTAGTAGAGACGGGTAGGCCAATCAATTTCCCTATAGTACCTACCTATGCAATATTCCAAGCAAGCCTCCAACCCCAAGTACAGTGAAGCTGATCACGTGAACTGGCGTTTGCCTCAAGCCGGGGACCTGTCCGCGTCATGAAACGCGTTTGCTTGGTGTACAATAATGCGCCTTGGACTCTGCAACCGAAGCGTGTATCGCCATTGCAAGCCTGTAACACTCTCTGACCCGGTTTGGCTTCCAGCGTAACGCAACACGGCAACGTCGACATGTCCAGCGCCTCCAAAAAGCGCCCCGCCAGCATAGCTGATGCGGATGCCAGTGAGCCAGAGGTTACGTCCAATGTGTCCAAGAAGGCAAAGAACACTGCATCCTCCGCCAAGCCAGACGGCAAAGACGAAGAAGGAAATCCCTTCTGGGAGGTTCGAGTGCCCAGTCCTCGACGAACTGGTCCCGGTACTGACATTTGTCCCGAAGCTGTCGAACAAGCGCCGAGTAGGCGTGTCACAGTTCAGAAAGATGTCATTCATCAATATCCGGGAGTTTTACGAGAAAGACGGCAAAATGCTCCCTGGCAAGAAGGTAGAGTCAAGCACATTCTTTCAGCCTGCACTGAAACGTCTACTGACAGGTAGGTATACCTACTCTTCGCAGGGCATCTCCCTTTCTGTGGAGCAATACTCAGCTCTACTAAGGACGATTCCCGGCATCAATGCCGCTCTGCGCGACCTTGGCCATACGGTCGCTGACCCCGACGAAGCGTCAGCTGTGGCCAAGGCCAAGCCAAAGGAGAAATCAAAACCATCGAAGTCCAACATTGACGCTACGAGTGATGAGGGAGAAGACGATGACTAAAACTGAGGGATTGAATAATGTGGATAAGCTTTAAAACGTGCGCAACACATGCATGGAACACTGGAGTTTCGGACTATAGGACCAGGGGTAGGATCTGTTTGAGAAGACGAGTTGTACTAGGCAGTACACAACGAGGTAGGTTCCTGTAGTTCATCAATGACAGATGTATCATGCCTATGAATACTACCTACCTCCCTACCTTGGGTCAGCTACTTGCTTCATACTCATACGAGTAATTTGTGACTGCGTGACTACGGGCATAAAGTGCAGGCATTGTTCTCGAGTGTGGGCCCAGCATTCCCACCTTGCACGCAGCCAGAGTTCCAATGTACTGTACAATGCGTTAATGTCTCGGGATTTTCGATCCCATCATCGCTTGCATCGTCGCACTGAAAACGGCGACCAACTAGTCAATGCGGATCAACAGCATTCTTGGTGATCAACCCAGCAGACGTTGTCGTTGTTCAGGTACGGAGGTTTAGTGCGGTAGCATCGAGACTGATTGGGTACCATGATTTGCCGGAGCTAACTTGGCTTAGTCCAGGTCTAAATTTCGATGCGCATCCCCTTGCAAGCCAGCTCCTGGCTTAGATGCAGGGGGAAGAATGAGAATGAGGATGAGAATGAGGATGAGAATGAGGATGACAAGCCACCTTGAGGTGCCTCGAGGCTTTTGGATTGCAGATGGCTACGGGCTACTGCACTGGAGAATCCTGATACCAAAATAGCCAGAATGGCTGATGCTCCAAAGTCTCCGCGCTGCGTCGCTCTTCGCAGCCTGGCTTCCCAACGCATCCTGTTACGTAGTCAGACGCAATCCCTCCCCGGAGAGTGGAGGGATCCGCGGCATTGGCAGTTGTCATGACGCTGCAGCAGTAGCCTCATGCCCATTCCAAGAGAGGGGCTGATGATCATGAAAGGGCAGCCAAGAGGCCCCAAAGGTGGAGGCGCCAGGGGTAAGGCCACAATAGCTCGCGGAAACCAGCCAGCCAGCCAGTCAAGCCAGCGTCAGCTTGGCCAACTAGCGCTTTGCAGTCGACGACGCCGCGTGGCGCAGGGAAAATACGGGGGTTATCAAGCGCCAACTCCCCTATCCTTATTCCCTAACTTGCGTGCCTACTAACCTAGCCTACCTACCTAATCTAATGTCCTTGGAGCGAGCCTTGATCTGACAGTTTGTCCTCTTCCACACGGCCATTTGCAGCTTTCCCATCATCGTCCATCTAGAACTGCTCCATCTGCTTAGAGTTTGGCCCTTCTGCTGCCCTCCAGCACTCTCTCGGTCCGGAACCAGCCCCAATCAGCCCCCCGTGGCGCATTTGCATTCGCCTCTACATCTTCTCTGCATCTTCTGCCCGGCGTACCCGTTGCGTCTCTTGTTCAGGTTCAGCCCCAATACCTCGATCGACGCTTTTAGCACTGTTATAGCCAGCCGCCTCGGTCTTTCCGGCACGGCACAGCACAGACAGCGTCTCGCTCGCCAGTCACCACTACTACCACTACTCTCTCCTGCCTTGTCTATCCACCCTCTCTCTACCTTGATTCGGTAAGGGGACACGTGCATCCCCTTGCTCCCATCCTCAGTACACGCTGGCTCTCCCGCGCTATCGCATGAAGCATCTTGTTACCAACGGCTGAGACGGCTCGCTGTTGCATCAACCGCTGCAATGGCAATCTCATGGCGCTTGGGACTTGGAGACGTCGAGTCCGTAGATGACTACACAGACGTTCTCGTGCCGCTCTCCAAGGCGCACATGTACAGCCATTCCGCGAGGACAGGCAAGACTGAATTTGAAGCACCCGATGAGGGCACCTTTGAGGACGGTGTCGAGCCCAAGGAGCATGAAGACGAGGACGGGGACGAACAGCGAGGCATGTTGCAGATGAATGCTGCCGAGTACACCATTGAGGGACTGCGCATAGAGATGAGAGAAGGCCGCCGGGGACAGTGGACAGCGGCGGAGAGTGAGTGGACCTCTAGATTACCCCAATGCGCCGGAACTCGGTCAAGCTAACAGCTTCACAGTCAAGTCCAAACTGCTCAACAAGGCCATTGGAGACATTGGCATGGGCAGGTACAACTGGCAACTCTTCGTCGTCTGTGGCTTTGGGTGGTTTGCCGATAAGTAAGTGGCCGCAATCCGGCATACACGTCTCTCACTCAAGCTAACCAGTGTCACAGTTTATGGCTCCAAGTAAGCAGAACAAGTTGGTATTGGCCCTTTTCATCTCGACAAGCTAACCAGCAATGTAGGGTGTCTCTCTAACCCTTCCGTCTCTCTCTGCCGAGTTTGGTGTTGATGAGAAAACGGTTCGTTATACGACCAGCGCCCTCTTCATCGGTCTGTCCATTGGCAGTTTCTTCTGGGGTATCGGCTCCGACTTTCTGGGTCGTCGAATCGCCTTTTACGTGACACTCCTCATCACCAGCGTCTTCGGCATCGCCGCCGCGTATGCGCAGAGCTGGGGCACCGTGTGCTTCTTCTTCGCCGCCCTCGGATTCGGCGTCGGTGGTAGTCTCCCCGTTGATGGCGCCCTCTTCCTCGAGTTCTTGCCCGACGCTTCGAGCGCGCTACTGACCCTTCTCTCCGTGTGGTGGCCCATCGGCCAGCTGGCATCGTCGCTGGTCGCCTGGTTCTTCATTGGTCACTGGCCCGTTGAGCAGGGCTGGCGCTACTTTGTCGTCACCATTGGCATAGTCACCTTTGCCATGTTCGTCATTCGCTTCTTCATCTTCCACGTCTCCGAATCACCAAAGTTCCTCCTCAACAAGGGCCGCCAGAACGAGGCCGTCGCCGTCATTCACGGCTTGGCGTACCGCAACAACACCAAGACCTGGCTCACGTCTGAGATTCTCGACCAGGTGTCGTGTTCCGACGACGAGCCCCGTCCCGCCGCTGTCGCCCACCAACTTCCCTCGGCCTCCACTGCCAGCGTGTTGCGGAGCAAACTCAAGGCCTTTTCCGGTGAAAGTATACGGCCCCTGTTCAAGACTAAGCAGCTGGGCATGGCTACCGCCCTCATCTGGTTCTGCTGGGCTACCATTGGCATGGGTTACCCGCTCTTTAACGCCTTCCTTCCGCAATACATGGCTCACCAACACGCCGGCTCAGATGTCCAAGTGGAATCTGAGACTAGTACCATCTCCGCCACAACATATCGCAACTATGCCATCGCCTCTTCCCTAGGCGTTCCTGGTAGTCTTCTCGCCGCCTACCTCGTTGATCATCCCTCCCCTTTCCTCGGGCGCCGTGGCACCCTCGCCATCTCCACCTTTGTCTCGGCCATTTTCCTCTTTGTTTTCGCCATCTTCGGCAACAGCTCGACCTCCCAGCTCATATTTTCCTGCATTGAGGCGTTTGCCCAGAACATCATGTACGGCGTCCTATACGCCTTCACCCCCGAGATCTTCCCCACCCCGGTTCGAGGTGCCGGCACTGGCGTGGCCAGTTTCCTAAACAGAGTTACAGGCCTGATGGCCCCCATTGTGGCGGCAACGGTACCTGGCGACGGCGCGACGACGCCCATTTACATGTCGGGAGCTCTGATCCTGTCCGCGTTTGTGGGCATGTGCATGATCCCCATCGAAACGCGTGGTGGACAAAGGCTCTGAAGAGCAATCGCCTCTTCCTCGACTCTTCATCTTCTCAAATATTTCCCTAGGGCAAATCCTCCCAAGTTACAGACACCTGGACATTTCTGGCGGGCATGGACAGGAAGGCGCATGTTATTGGCTTATTCGGTTCAGATTCCGTCACTGGGTGACCTTGCGTTGTACATCTACTAGACTTTGGATTTCCTTTGTTTCGCTCTGTATAACAGAACATGACGCTTCTATTTAGACTTAATAGTAGATAACTGTCTCTAGACTATCTGCTCTATCTAGTGCCCCTTGCGCCAGTTGGTGCGTCTATTCTTCTTCTCTTGAAAGATGTTCCTAGGGCGTCCCTGACCATCGGGTCGGCCCTGATAGTGTTCTGTACCAGCCACTCCCTCATCTTGCCCTGTAGATTGGATGCGGCCTCTTTATCGCCCCTGTAGGGGGCCATCTCCATCTCCAGCAAACGCACGGAATCAGCATCGAGGTGCTGAGCCAGAGTCTCGAGGTGATCCAGGTTTTGACGGAGAGCCTTGTCATCATCCTGGGCAGAAGGCTGCTCTCCCCTCAATTGAACCTGCAGCACAGGGCCGATCTGGGAAATGGCAATCCAGACTGTGAGTGTGACTTTGCGGGCGAGCGATATGATCTGAAAGGGAAGGAAAGCAGGGTGTGAGCTGACGGTCGTGACGATGGCGTTGAAGCCTGTCACGACGGCTGGGAACACCGGACGCGTGACAAGGTGAAGCTCAAATACGCAGAGCATGAGGAGAATAAGCCAGCGATAGTATTTTCCAAAGTCCATGTAGCCAAACAGGCCGAGAACGTAGATGCTCGCGGCGGCGATGCCGTAGTGAGGGAGGATGCCGGTAATGGCGCCCTTGGTGACAAAGTCCTTGATGGTGGAGCACTTTTGCCAGCGCACAACGTCGGGGCCAAAGCGTTCATACGCGAAGCGCTTGGCGGCGTCCTGGAGGGTATCGCTGGCGAGCTTGAGGTGCATGAAGAAGGAGGCGGCGGACTCGTGGTTATCGCTGCCGGCCTTGTCAGGGTGGTGCATGGCGGCGAGGCGGCGGAAGCGGGACTTGACCTCGCGGTCCTGCGCGGTAAAGGGGACGCCAAGGTCGGCGTAGAAGGAAGAGGTGCGGCGCAAGTCATGGTCGGCTTCGAAGATGGTATAGAGGAGGTAGGCGGCGATGACGAGGATGTGGATGGTGCGGCGGTGGGAGTTGAAGCGCGCGGAGCCCGGGGCGGGCTTGGGGTCGCCGGCGCGGATGGTGAGGCCGTAGTAGATGGTCTGAAGCCAGCCTGTGGCAATCTAATCGGCGAGATAGGCATGGGAGTTAGTCAAGAGTCCTGTTGCCAGCGTGGTCAAGTCGATGCAGGACCAGCCAGACCCGAGAAGCACGCATGGGGGAAACGCGAAAGACGGGAGAGAGGATGCTTACGCTGGGCAGAAAGGACCAGCCTATCAAGGAAAGATAGGATGACATGTTGGGCGATGAAGCATCACAGGATGCTAGCTATGCGTATGGCGATCCTGGAAAGCCAGAGGAAAGGGGAGTGTTGTAGGCGCCGCACGCTTTATCTGTCTTTTGCTGGCGACTTGGAGAGGTTTGGTTGACGTTTTGTTGGAGTTGCCAGCTCGCCAAGTCGCCCGCCATGATATCGCCGTGCGTCAGAGAGTGGGTCCTGCGGCCTACTGGCATGTGGGCTTTGGGGAGTGGAACTGACGGGAGGAACTACTAACCTACATACTACTGCATGTACAGCATGTACAGTGAAGACAGGCTGCAGCACAGATTTACAGCGCTCAAGCACGCTGTTGCATGTAAACACCTACCTACAGATTACATATACGGGTATGGACTGCAGATTACAGGGCATCGTGATGCCTTCTGGGAGGTCATCGTGGATTGCTAGGTAGGGTTCATCCTATATCAGGATAGTGCCATGTGTCTATATTGAGCCTGGATGCCACAATACCTACCGCTCAAGCCTCCTCAGTTGACAAGTGGCCACTGTCATCCCATTCCATTCGGCGGTCTTGGCATGCTGCACGCGGGCATGCCTCTCTCTTCCAACTCAGATGGAGCATCATGGTTGGATCATGTCAGTCAGTATAAGCCAGGTGTCCTGCTGGACTGGGTGCAGCTGCGGTTAACTATCAATCTGGAGCTGCTCCTATGGCACGTTGGCATGTGGTCTTGAGGGTACCGAGTGTATAACCTCCGATTCGCGCAATAGCACATGCTCTGGCAGCCATATGTACATACTGTACATATCACAGATGACCCCCGAACCATTACCAATCCTATAATCTGTATGGATGTGTGGTTTGAATTGGGTGTCTCCACAGCGGGCCTCCCTCCGCAGCTGCGAGATGCAATACCCCTGATCTACAAAGTTCTATGTACTGTACATACCAACACTACCTACCTACCTACCTACTGTGACGGTGCCACCCGATTAAGACCGCGGGAGCTACTGAATAAGGTACGGAGTACAGATTACTACGTACAGTAGCAACAGCAGGCTGTTTCGCCTGGGCGTTCAAGGCTTCGAGCCCACTTGGGTGTGACGCGACAATGGAGAGCATGCGAGAACGGAACAGAACAGAACAGAACAGCAATCTAGACTGTTTGGTGCCCAGACTAATAATGCCAGCCAGCATCATGCAGCAGCAAGCTCAAGCTTGGCAGGCTACGTGTGACTTGTTGCTCTATGGGTCCTAGAGAGCGCACGTTTGGGGTGGTGTTGATTCGCTAAGGTAGGTAGGCATGGGGAATTAGAATGTTGCTCTGCACCTCCTTAGTGCCACGGTACCTACCTCCAGCTGGCTCTAATTTCGTTGCCGTTTCTCTTCTGCATCTCATCTCATCTCTCGTCTTGTCTTTTCTTCTCTAGCTATTGTCGCTCCTTGCTTCGAATCCTGCTGTTTTTGTTATCTCGTCTCTTCTAGAGCCACTCATTGCGTCGCTTCAATCTGGGCCGCGTCTGGTCTGCATTGCTACACCTTCGTGTCTAGGTAGCTACTCACCATCAGTCAACGTCTCTGA
Organism: Pseudonectria foliicola; assembly: GCA_003693505.1. Classification (NCBI taxonomy): domain Eukaryota; kingdom Fungi; phylum Ascomycota; class Sordariomycetes; order Hypocreales; family Nectriaceae; genus Pseudonectria; species Pseudonectria foliicola. The sequence goes on along the minus strand of QUZD01000068.1, from coordinate 104,900 downwards.
ACAGCTTCTCCCTGGCCGTTTTACGTCCCCAGACAGCAGCGTCATGCTGCTCCGCAAGCTGGGCCAGGTCGCCTGTGCGGCTGTGGCCGCAGGTATGTATTGGCAATGGCCCTTGCTATGCTTCAGTCGCTAAAACACATCCTCTTACCAGCGTTTCTACCTTGCGCCGTCGCCCAGGACAGTAACAAGGGAGCGTCCACCTTCGTCTCCCCCGATGCTTCCGTCGCCTTCTCCTTCGCTGCTCCCGAACATGACACCGACATCATCTTCACCATACGCGCCCCAGTCAGCGTCTCCTGGGCTGGCATTGGCCTCGGTAGCGAAGACATGAACGGCGCCCTCTTTCTCATCATATATCGGGATGCTGATCGGAAGAACGTCACCTTTTCCCCGCGCCTCGCCTACGGCCACTACGAACCCAAGTACTTTGAAGGCATGGAATTCGACGTCCTTGATGGCACAGGCATTTTCGACGACCACATGGTTTTCACCGCCCGCTGCCGCCGTCACTGTCGCAGCTGGCCTGGCGGTGAGTCTGGTCACGGCTACCTCGATGTCAGCTCTCCCAACCAAAAAGGCATATATGCCGTGGGGCCAAAGGAGGGTTTCGGGTCCGACAGGCGCACAGCCCCTCTCAAGTATCATCGCGAGTATGGCAGCTTCAGTATCAACATGGAGAGAACTCAAGGACTTGATAAAGTTCCCAATCTTGACGACTTGTCCAAGTCGGTTGGGACCAGCCTCGACTTTGATAAAAAGGGCAAGAGAAACTGGAAAACGAAGCTGCATGGGGCCATCATGATTATCAGCATCGTTGTTTTATTGCCAGTCGGAGTCATGCTGCTCAGATTCGGCAATTGGGTCAGATGGCACGCATTGAATCAAACGGTCGCCCTGGTGGGTGCGCTCGGTGGCTTGGGTGCCGGCATCGCCACAAGTTTTCACTATCAACGAGTAGAGATCCCCCACTCCCATTTGCAACATCGCCATATCTAACTACAGTCTAGTCTCGCGGCTTCGACTCTTTACATCAGGTTGTAGGCTTCATTGTTGTAGGCTTCTTGCTGGTTCAGTTTGGCCTTGGATTCTTCCACCATACAGAATACAAAAAGACCCAGTCACAGACCAAGTATGGCCAAGCCCATCGTTGGGTTGGTAGAGGAATCATGTTCTTGGGTACCTTGAATGCCTTCTTGTATGCTCCGCAACGGCCTTCTCTGCATGTATGGCAACGTTCACTAACCTCGCAATAGTGGGTTCACCTTTGCCCTCGATCGACGCTATGGCACGGTGCTTGCCGGGCTCTTACTCTTCATCTGCTTTACGAGTATCATCTGGCTCTTCGCCAAGCGATTTATTTATAAGCGCCATCACCCTCATCAAGCCCCCTTGGCAACCAGCCCTGCCGGCTATAACCCCGAGCCGTGGCGACAGCAAGGGCAACAGCAGCCAGGACCCAGCGCTAGCTACCCGTCTGACCCCCCGCCTGGATACCATGACAACGATATCGGACTCCGTCCTGTGTCGCCTTGGCGGCCTTCGGAAAGAAAGGACGACGACGCCGATATTCATCTGGGCAGAGAGCAGAGACCGAGAGAGTTTACTTGAGTTTCTGCAAGCGGAGACTTGCCGGCGTTTGAGAGAAATAGGATGGTGCTGTTTCAAGGTCATTGGAGTCGATCGACTACGCATCAATACAGCACAGACATTCAGTGTTCTATTATGATAATGCAATAATAACGACCTTACCAGGTACATGGCGCTTCTATCTGCTTGGGCGATGATCCAGCGCCAAAGATTCGTCTTCGTCGCCTTCAAGCCATATTTCATGTCCATCTCCTTCTCTAACAAAAATGCTGAATACCAAACCGCAGATGGCGACACCGCTCAAAAGCCACCACACCAAGCCAACCATGCCCTGATTTAGCCCAATGCCATAAATGACGCCTCCCACCATTGGTCCAATTGTTCGGGCAGCACTTGCTACGCTTTGTCCAAGCCCATGTGTAGTACCAAGGACGCTTGGATGGGGGGAGCAATTGTTGACTAGGATGGTCTGGCTCGGAATGGCAAACGTGCGGCCCAGGGTATGGATCAGAAGCACTCCACATATCGCGAGCCAGATGGCTGGCCCACCCTTGGGATTTGGCGGCGGTGACGACGAGCTCGAGGGAACGATGGAGAGGTACGGCAAGAGAAAGTAGGCCAGAGGGAAGCAGAGTAGAGAGAGACGCCACGCCTTGAGAGTACCGAGGCGACCGGAGACGCGGGGGTAGAGGAAGAGCTGGAGGCTGATGCCGATGAGACCGAGAATCGACATGGCGACACCGACCGACTGGGGCTGGAGACCCAGGCCACCGGAGAAGGAGAAGGGGAGATGAGGGCTCTGGCTCGATGTCTCGGGGTCCCAGACGGGCGTGGAGAGGAAGACGAACCAGAGGGAGTTGAAGGTGCCGCAATGCAGCCCGAGAAGGAAGTGGGCGAGAAAAGTCATGGTCACGTTACGCGTGAAGATCTGTCGAAAAGGGAGCCGCTGTGTATATCGTTTGGCTGAGCGCTTCACAGCGACTTGGCCAGAGGTCATTTCAATGTCCGAGGACGGGAGGGTCTCATAGCCGGCTTTCGGGGGGCGGGCAAACGGGGACCGGCACAGAGCGGCAAGGCGGTGACCTGTGCGGCAGCCCAGGTCCGGGCCGTGGTCGCGCAGTGCATCAAGCGTCTCCTCCAAGCCAAGGAAGACGGCAATGGCCGACATGGCCAGGAAGACGGCACTCAGGATGTTGGGCGTGGCGTAGGGATACTTGCGCAGGAAAGGCATGTTGCCAAAGAGGTCTGGGTAGGTGCCGGCGGGGTCGGAGAGGAGGCCGCCGAGGATGGGGCCGATGATGGTGCCGACGTTGAAGGTCATGGGGAGTAGGAGAAAGGCGCGGGACTGGAAGCGCTTTTCACGGACGATTTCGCTGATCCTGTGGCCGACATGAATAAGAATCTCACGGGTCATCATGCTCGTGCAAGTAGAAATGGGGAGCACGGAGAAAGGGGCAACACGGTCACGCACATTGTCCGCATCACGCCCACGTTGCCGTTGGTGGCACCGCCCAGAGTGCGGAACATGAGCGCCTGCCAAAAGGTCCTGGAGAAGCCGAAGCCGAGACACGACAGGCTGGTGCCGGCGAGACCAATGAGCAGAACCGTCTTGCGGCCGGCGTAGGGGGAGTCGGCGATGCGGCCCCACAGCATGGCCGTGAGGAACTGGGCCCCGGTGAAGCTGGCGTGGAGAACGCCGGCCTGGGCAGAGATGGTGGAGTCTGGGAGCGTCGGGTCGAACCATCGCAGCTGGTAGAACATGTAGGCCTGCGCGCGAATGGCTTGTATGTAAGTCGCTTTTTTTCTCAGTGGGGAACTGGAGCTGGAGCAGGTGGAAGGAAAAGGAAACATGTCGGGTATCGTGGGCATAGTGTTTATAAATTCCTTTGCCTTGGCTTGCTCTTTGCCATCTTACCTGTAGTGAGGACTGCACGAGCGGCTCGCTCAGGCGCGAAAAGGTGATGATGATGAGCTGTTGCTTGCATGGCAGATCTGACCATGAGACAGACCGAGTGTTGGGCCGGACCTCCTCGTCCTCGTTGTCGTCGTCGTCATCATGGGCGTCCATTGAGCGGTGGACTGGGGCATCATGTCTGCTTGCGAGTTGACCAGATCCAACATTGCCACCAGTCCTATCATGCCTCATCGGGAGATTGTGAGCGCTGACGGCGCGGTATCATGTGGCTCTTTCGTCGAGGATGGAGCAGTGCACTTGAGTTGGTAAACGGCCTTTGATCGAGTGGGGAAGCAACGATGAAGATGAAGATGTGCCGAATCAAGGTGCGGGTGAGCTGCGGCCATCAGTGACCAAGTCTGTAGACTAGGATTAGACGTCGACGTAGACGTAGGCGTACCAGACAGACGATTGCCTATTCCCGGCAGGATTTGACCCATCCACCCCATTCCATGGGCGCCGGCCCCGAATCGGCTGGTGGGGTTTCGATTGGCGGCGCATCGGCTGCCGCATCCGCTTTCGCTTTCCGGGGTCGCGCGGGGTTGGTTGCAGGGTAGTCTAAATGTTTGATTGACTCAGTCAGTATCAAAAAAAGAAGAAAAAACTACCAATGTCCCCGATCTGGCTGTCGAACCATGGTCGTGGGATGCTGGATCAGGTTTTACGATAGGGATAGGATTCTACACGGCGTCTTTGTATCCAATGCGTAAATATATCACCAAGACCAAATACTGTATACGGGTGACGACGGACGAGGGTTAGCTCAAGCGGTGGTGTAGCACTCCATCCAGCCATCGACGTGAACCCTCTCCGGTCTCGGTGGAACCCGATCCGAACCCGAAGGAAGACAGAGCCAGCCCGGGCTGCTGGGCCCCAAGCCTCCAACGACTCTCGGCAGCACAGTAGCAATGGGACATATCCCGTCTTCATGACCAATTACGTGCATGGCGATTACTGCTCAAGGATCGCTGGCCGGCCCACTCCGTCGGGCAGTCCCGGACTCTGCGGTGCACGCTAGCAACTCTCTTGCGTGAAGGCACAACAGCAGAGCTGCGCTGGTTAACCTGAGCCCTATCTCGACATACGAAACCTCTCCTCTCCTCTTCCCNNCCGCCTCCGCCTCCCCCTCCGCCTCCTCCCCCTCCCCAATTTCCTCCCCCCCCCCCCCTTTCTCCCCTTCTGTCTCCGCCCTCGTATACAGCAGATTTTGTTGACTATCGGTTACCCATCGAAGCAGTCCCACGAACAAGTCATCATGTCCGTCACAGTCAACGTCGGAGACCTGAGCATCACGGTGCCGGCCCAGCGCCTCTCGCAGGCCGAGTTCGCTCCCTTTGGCGACGTTGTCGGCAACCCTCGACCCGACCTCCACCCCACGACGCTCGCATCGCTGGCCGAGACGCAATCGCAGCCGGAGCTCCCATACGGCGGCGCCTCGGCCAACCAGGGCAGCGCCATCCGCTACCGCCACATCAGCCGGCCCAAGAACCTCTACGCCCAGGCGCCCAGCGGCGCGGGCCAGCTCGTCATGACCATGTTTGTCTGCGGCGCTCGCCGGCTCGAAACGAAGGCGGCGACGGCGACGGCGACGGAGACGGAGACGGCCGGGTCGCCCTTGCACGGCGACTTCACCGTCAAGGTGCTGGAGCGCCACCCCTTCACCACGCAGACATTTGCGCCGCTGTGCTCCCGGCCCGCCACGTACCTCGTCATCGTGTGCCCGAGCCTTGCCCCCTCCGCCGCCGACGCCGAGCTGCCCGTTCCGACCGGCGACGGCCTGCCGGGCCGGGGCCTGCCGGACCTTCGGGGCCTCAAGGCGTTTGTGGCCACGAGCAGCCAGGCCGTCACGTACGGGGCCGGGACGTGGCATGCGCCAATGGTGGTCCTAGGCGAGCCCTCGACCGCCATCGACTTTCTCGTGACGCAGCATTCGAGCGGCGTGCCGGTCGAGGACTGCCAGCTTACCTACTTGACTGCGGGCGATTCGGGCGAGCCAAACATCAAGGTCGATGTGTCGCTCAAGGAGTAATATCGCAAAAGCTATAAAGATGAGAAAAAACAAAGCCATGTCAAAGATCAGTGGTGGCTGGAGGATAGAATACTTGGTGGCTCACCAGGCTAGGCCCGTAGACTTGATGTCAGACCCGCACACTGCGGTTGAGATGCATAGCGACTCTGCAACCAATGATTCTCCCACCTGTATGAGAAGATGTAGATGAAGAAAATATCAGGTCATTACAAGCAGTACATGAATTATTTGTCGTCTTCCTTCCTCTTTTGACATAGCTCTGTATGTATTAATATGCCAGGGGACGCGTGTCTGAATGTGTTGCTGTCGAGGCCTAGCAAGACACGACGCTTTCAGCTGAACTGTGGAGTCAACGAGTCGCTACCGTACTTGTAATGAGGAGGTAGGCTGTGCTGGCTTCAACACAAGTATACGGCCCCTTAATTTGACCTCTGCGGTCTTGAGCAGTTCAGTTTTCTCTATAAATACGCATCACGATTGTCCTGTCTCAACTGCAAGATTCCAGGCAGGCCCCCGCTGAGCACGGATCTTGAGGCATCGCATCCACAATGAACGGCCAACTCACCTCCACCGACGCCAGGAACAAGCTCGAGGACCTCTCGGGCATCGTTCTCCAGCCCGGCGAGAATCCATACACGGCCCTGATCAGGACCTGCAATGAGGATCCCGTAACCGCACCCACCCCACCCGGATGATCCTCCAGGAGACGGCAAGACACATGACGGATCCCTGCTAACCCGCGGCGCCGTCTACCCTAGGCCGAGATCCAGACTCTCTACTCGGTGCACCGCACCAAGAGGAACGCCCAGCAAAAGGACAAGTTTCTCTCGGCCGAGTACAAGGAGCTGGTGATTGACCAGCATCTCCTGAGGCTCGAAAATCCGTCCATCCAGCCCGGGTTCCGTGATGAGCGCAATTGCCTCGTCCTCTGGGTGCGGCCGCCCGAGCACATCATCCGCCTGGCGACAAAGGTGCAAGCTCTGCTCAAGCAGGCTGCTCCAGGTACGTCCCCTGTAGAAAGACAATACAATAAAGACAAAAGCACCATGATGATACGCCGGACTGACGTCTCTACGCAGATCTATGGTTGATGCCCGCCCACAGGATGCACATGACAACTCTCGAGGTGGCCTTTTCCAAGACACCCGAGGAGATCGCCGCCCTCGTCTCCACCCTGCGGCCCGCGATCCCCTCCATTGTCAACTACACACACTCGCACCGCGCGCGGCTCGTCAAGCCCATGGTCTCCTACGACCTGTCCGCCCTCGCCATCTCCTTCCTCCCGGCCGCCGGCGAGACGCCGCTCTCGCCGCCGCCCGTCGGGCCCGAGACCGGCGACGGCATCACCCAGGGTGACAACTACACGTACCACCACCTCCGCCGCGACATCTTCGACAAGGTGCAGGTAGCCGGCGTCGAGGTCGGCTCGCGCTACCAGGTGCCCAGCGCACACATCACCCTTGCTCGGTACCTGGGGGAGACGGACCATGACTCACCGGACAAGAGGCAGCGGTGGATCGAGGCCATCGACGACGTCAACGAGTGGCTGCAGAAGGAGGTTTGGGATAACCCGGACTCGGAGTATGTGGGAGAGTGGCTTGTTGGACAGGAAAGGGGCATCGATGCTCGCAACGGACCCTTGTGGTACGGAGGCGGCCGTACGATTTTGCTGGGTGAAGGGTTTTAGACATCAAGTACAGTAGAAGCCCGGCCAGGTGGGTCAGATAGACTCTCGATAGATACAGCAAGCGTTTGCGCATCTGAGAAGCTGCCTCGCACGTTTCCAACCGGGTTGAGTCAAGTCAAGAGATCAATACCGCTCCCATGTGTCAGGTGGAGTCGAATTCCCTCCCATCCAAAGCACCCACGATTCATAGCCCAGCCCAGGTCAGACAAGAGTGTATGTTGACAGCAAAGGCTGCAGCCACAGAGTTCTTTTATTCATTCCCTATGAACCATCCCTCAATCGAGGACATGTACCTCCCTTCGCCATTGTCCATGATGCCCATAAGCCGCCGAGGAGAAGCAAGAAATGGTGACCCCAAACACAATGCACTTAGAACACAAGAGCAGCACCCTTCGTCTTCTTGTCGCCACTATAATCACATGTCTGTTAGCATTCCGTCGCCACTCGTGCCCAGAACGATAGGGGGGATATCACGTACCCAAGCTCGAAGTGCTTGCAGCGCTTCAGGGACAGCTGCAGCTTGGTCTTGCACTTGACGCACTCCAATCGCAACACGACCTTCTTGGTGGTCTTGGCCTTCTTGTGGAAGACGGGCTTGGTCTGACCACCGTAACCCGACTGCTTGCGGTCGTATCGTCGCTTTCCCTGGGCGAACAGAGAGGCCTTGCCAGCCTTGTACTGGGTCACCTTGTGCTGGGTGTGCTTGCGGCACTCCTTGCCCTTGCAGTAGGTGTTACGGGTCTTGGGGATGTTGACCTGTTTATCCAATCGAGTCAGCCAGCTGAGCTTGAGTGCTACCACTTCAAGCCTTCCCCCGTCCAGTCGATCCAGCCTCCAGAGATCGCGCCCCGAATTTGTTCCCTTTCGAAAAGACAGTCTTGTGCGTGGAGCGGCGATGATGATGCGCGTCGACACGGTCTTGCGCGAAAGGGTGAATCAAGACCGCGACAGAGAATTCTCAGTTGTCCAAGGCGGGTTGGCTCGCTGGCTGTCGGTGCGTTGCGCAGATTCGTTGGTTCCGTGATCGCCTCGAAATTTCATCCCACTCCCCGGCCAAGACTGTCATCGTTGAGGGCGTTTCGGCGGCAGCGAATGCTTTGGAGGTTAAGGAATACGACGCCCTCTCGAATGGGAAGGGTAGATATCACCACGGAGGGGGCTCTGGGCTGTTGTGCCGACGTACCATTTTGACGACGTTGTGCGGTGCCGTTCCTTGGGTGGTTTGGTGATGCAAAGTTCCGAAGACAGGACGAAATTTGGAGGTTTTGGTGATTTCTCGCTTTGTGGGCTACGTAGGGTGCGCACCATTCCTGATTAGGAGGGGGCAAGGTGGGTTGCAAACGCCTACGAGTGCGGCCTGATTTCCAGGGCTTCCAAGGTATCTGCACCGCCACATCAGCCACACTGCTCAATCTGTGGCGGGACCTCCCTCAGGCTTGAGGATACGTAGCGACGCAGCTTATCCTCGTGAAAGGGGAGCCCCACCAAACTGGCACGGCTGGGTCTCGTTGCCAGCATCGCCATTTCCAGGTGTTCTTCTAAGAACGGATTCCAGACGACGACACAAACACCTCCAGTCTTCTCCCAGCGTCAGTCCTGCTACCCGCCAAGATGGACCCGTACTCAGCCGAGGGTGAATTGATCAACATTCACAACCACTTCCACCAGGGCCAGTACCAGGAGGTCCTCGACTTCGATACCTCAACCTTCTCCCCCGAGAACGCCCTTCCCGCCCGAGTCCTTGCCCTCCGCGCGCGCATCGCTCTCGGTCAGGCTGAGGATGTCATCGCCGGCGTAAAGGGCGAGTCCGAACCCGATCTGGCGGCTCTGGGTGCCTTTGCCGAGTACACATTAGGCAAGACCGATTCCGCCCTCGAGACGATTGAGAAGCTGGCCTCTTCCGCCGCCGACAACGCTACCGTCCAGATTGTTGGGGGAACGGTGCTCCAGGCTGCCGGGAAGTCAGATGATGCCCTTGCTCTGCTCTCGCAACACCAGGGAAGCCGTACGTGGAGCCCGAAGCCCAGCCCTTTGTTTATGGGTTGACGAACTGCGCTGACACGCCCTCCATATAGTCGACGCCGTTGCCCTGATTGCCCAGATCCACCTCCAGCAAAACCGCACCGATCTCGCTCTGAAGGAGGTTACTGCTGCCCGACGATGGGCTCAAGATAGTCTTCTGGTCAACTTGGCCGAGTCGTGGGTTGGACTAAGAGTGGTAAGGGAGCAGCACGTTGCATGCCATCTACAACTCTCCTACTAAGACCAATACAGGGCGGCGAAAAGTACCAACAGGCCTTCTACGTATTCGAGGAACTTGCGCAGGCGCCTTCCACCTCGTCAGTGCGAAGCCTCGTGTCACAGGCTGTCTGCGAGCTGCACCTTGGCAGACTGGAGGAAGCCCAAGCAGCCTTTGACCAGGCTCTGCAGAAGGAGCCAGAGTACAAGGAGGCCATTGTCAACATGCTTGTCTTCGCGGTTGTCTCCGGAAAGGACACCTCAGAGCTCATCGAGTACGTTACAAGTTTCATCAGACATAAAGAAGACAATGATGCTAACAACATCCAGGACCCTCAAGAAGGTTGACCCAACGCATCACTTCCTAGTAGACCTGGAGGAGAAGAGCGCGCTGTTTGACAAGGCCGCAACAAAGTACAGCCCCAAGGTGTCGGCATAGTGCAGCGGGCGCAAAAGCGCGTGCGTGGAATGACTCTTTATGAAAAGGCGCATGGCTGTTAGACAATCGGAAACCCGTTAGCGATAATGTTGATGTCTCGTCAACGAGTGCGTCGGCTCTCGACCGAGAAGTACCGTTGGCCATTGAATTGAGGTTCTGTTTTATGACCAATATGTAGAGATTGCTGGGTTGTTGCCTTAGGGTAGCGCTACCAGGTCAACATCCAAAACGCTCATCTTGCCGCCTCACTTGTATTAGCTTCGGCTTGTTTTGGCATGCCTGATGTACCCCTTCAATCGTTTGGATCTAAATTCGAAGCTGATTCGTAAAGTAGTCATCCGCTCGAAGATGTGGCGTCTCTAGATAGGACAAGATACTAATTACCTAGATAGGAATATGGTAACCTTGATGACTTCTCACCAAGATACATTTTTCGACATGATCATATACCTGACTAGGCACATCCTCTTCAGAGGAGCATTCTCAAAATAAGTCCATATGATATACCTACCTAGCTAGATTTCCCATGACTTTCGTGTCTTCAGTCTCCCTGCTAACCACGCCATACTATATTTCCTTTTCTGAACGGACGCGTTCACCCAATCACAACGATAAAGGATAGGCTCGAGCCACCGAAGACAGACAGGTTTAGAGGTATAATTGTTTAATAAGTACCCAGTATTGGAGGAGAAAGATGGCCCCGAGTGCACGTTTGCATGAGTGGTCATTTCCTCATCTCCTCTGCCATATCCATCCCTGATCAAGGTTCCCATTTGGTAAACAGTGATAGCCCAATCTGAACTCCTTCCGAGCCAAGCTCCTTGTGAACCAAGCAGAAAATAACCAATCGCTGTTCTCGGCTCGGCCCTGGTACTTTTCTTTACAGTCTATCTTGCTCCTTATCCCGCTCATTTCTTCTTGTTGGGAAACTTGGGGGCTCCAATGTCGCTACCCCGTAGCTTGACGTTGAGCACGCGCTCCATGTTGCCAAGCACCTTTTGGTCGGGAGCGGCCGTTCCTCGCTCAAAGTCGGCGACGACGGACTGGGTGGTGTTGCACTTGGTGGCGAGGTCCTTCTGGGTCATCTTGGGCTCCATCTTCTGGCGAGCCTGCGAGATGACCTCGCCAACCTGCTTGCCGATGGTGTTGGGCTTGATGATTTCGTCGGATCGGTCAACCTTGGTGAGTCGCTGACCCTCCTGACCCTTGGAGGCCTATGACACGCATATTGTTAGCGCTCTTGCCCCATTGTGCAGTGGCACACGACCCGACAGATGCAAGATGGCGGCAGGAATCCTGGTACTTACAGCATTGGCAGAAGAAAACTTCTTCTCGGTGCCAATCACACCACCTGCTCGCTGAGCGGCGTTGAGGGCAGCCTTGCCGCGGACCACGGTCTCGCGGTCTCCGCCACCAGGGCCACGAGCGCGGCTGCCGATCTTGGTGACGTTGTCCCAGTCATCCATTATTGCGGTATTGAAGTAGTTTGGTGGTGAGAAGAGCGAAGCTTGATGTAAGTCGGTAGCCGAAGGATAGAGCGAAACGTGGAAGTCGTGAGTTCCGTGGAGATGTGGGGGTCGATGCGGATGGTTGTTGAGGCAAAGGAAGAGGAATTTAAAGACGATAGAATGAATGGGTTGCGGCGACCTGAGTCAACCGGCGGGCAGCCTCGAAAGAAATGGCGGGGTCCGGTAGTCAGGCTGTGCAGCCAGGTGCGTGCATCACAGAGTCCTGCGCCACCAGTGGCTGAGTTGGTGTCCGCTCCATCACGGTGGAAGGTGCTAGATTATTGCGATTCTGGCACCATATTGGTGACCATTGGAAAAAGAGAGCCCGATCTGACCGGCCGGACCCACAGCTCTGACATGCTCTGGCTGGGACTGATATCGCAGCAGCCGGGAAAAAGAATGACGACATGTAGAGAGTATTAACGTACTGTAATCTGCACCTTGTAGTGGATTCCCCTGTGGCTCGTACCTGAGGGTCAAAGGGTTAGGCGTGCGTGTACTATGTGTCGTACTGTACTGTTACCGTCATGACTAAGGCAGCGTTGAACAAACCATAGTACCTACCTTGATGGACAGATGAGGAGTCTCCGGCTTATTAGAATAGTGACCATATTGCCGAGCCACTCCTCTCTCTCTCCTCCATACTAATCTCTTCTTGTCGAAGGGTTTTGCTCAGGTTCATCGAAGCAGTGATGAAGCCGCAATGGACGGCGTGTCCGAGGAGTCGCCGCTTATGCCGGTGATCCTCATAGGAGACTATCTAGATCGTCTCCTAGACAGCCGTCTTTCCGGTACCGCAGCTGTATGCTGTATTTGGGTATGTTATGCCATCTATGCATCCTTTACAGACCTTGTGGTCATCCTGGGCTTCGTGGTATGGCGTCATGGTCTGCCTCCTTGTCCGTGGATCGTTCACGACCCATCTTCCGCCCTTTCTATTGCCATCGCCTTGCCAGTATTGGTGTTGAGCCATAGGCTTGCCAACAGGACTACTAAGAGAAGTTACTCTCGCAAGGAACTTGGCGTTTCGCCCCGAACGTCGAAGGATGGAGTTGTTCCCGAGAGAAACCACCGACAGCAATATCCCAAAGGGATTAAGGAGGCTCACCAAGGCAACAATTTCGAACAAAAGCTCGGGTTGATTTTTCGAGATTACCTAAAGCATCTTGTGAAACAATCAACAAACCCTGTTATTGTGCGATACACTGCGGAAGGAATGGTCGAGGATACAGAAGAAGTCTTCTGTTCACCCTCCGCCACGCTCGACGAAGCCAATGCAGAGCAAACTGCGATAGAAGTCCTGACGCCTTCGTTTTACGTCCGCTTTGTACATTATGCACATGATTTCGAGGCGGTATTCAGTGAGATGGCTGAGAGCTGCACAATCTGGGTCGAAAATCCAGCCGTCATACCAAAGATCTTCCTGAAAAAGGCCACAGCGCCCTTGCACATATCCAACCCCGTTGACTATGTTCTCTTTCAGATGATCAAAACTCTCCGTCAGAGACCTGAGAAAATAACAGAGACACCGACATCTGCCAACGTATTGCCTGCGACGACGACTACCGTGGACATTCGGGGCTTCCGTATGTCGTCCATGGATGCCTTTGTTCTTATGCAGAGCAACACAGCATTGAAAAGGACATACAGCTCTACAGTAGTCCGGCTCTTCGTTGCGGATCGATACCTGGGAGGCAGTCTGAAGGCTCTGAATCTTCTGGAAATTGGCGCACGATTCATTGTGGCCTGGACCTTGGCTTCGCTGGTGGACCCTCCATTGAGCCTCTTCTCGAGCGCTGACGCTGGCATGTGATCGGATGCTCTCTGCGACAACTCGAATCAAGGCCACGGGTTTTGGTCACAGCAGTGGAGTGACTACGATCGATGCATATACCTACCAACCCCGTTCTCAACACGATGAGACATGTCAACAGAAGAGTCCTACAACAGCACAAGACGACAGCGTCGCATTGAGAAGCCCCTACACGTACCGGAGCTGGAGCTACCGACTCAGATCGTCGTCCCGCATTTCGACCCCTCCTCGACCAGCCCTTGTGTAGGTTGCCCCGCTCCCGCTCCGCCAAAGAAATTAGTGTGCATGGCCAGCAGCTCAAGCGCTACGACATGCCCAAATCCTCCCTGCCGAGAAAGCCTAGCGGAGCTATTCGATGGAACGCGAATTGGATGACACCCAGCGTGCAGCTGGCATTGCGCCAGCTTACTGATGCCGGCCGACGGCAGTCGGGTCTCTCGGGAGTGACAGGAGAGCGCTGAGCTGATGCTGATGGAAATTGATGGATATTGAGTGAGGGACGGACGGCGTCTTCCGCACAGAAAGCGGACTTCCCGGCGGTAGAAGCTCGCTGCGGGTGTATTACCGGGGATTCATCATGGATCCATCAGCATCGGCTCATCATTCTCGGCACCCGGATCACATCCAATCGTCACGAAGCCACTCGCACTCTTGGACCTCCCAACGTCATTGAAACCACATCACGGCCCCACCTCGAGAGCTTGAACCTCCCAGAGCTCCAGCCAGCCCTCCTACCCCGCCGCCGCTCTCGATTCCACTTGTTACGTCCGCTCTTTAAAAAGCTTCCCCGGCCCTCGCTCTCTACGTCAAACTCTCTCTGAACTCTGCTCAAACTTCCCAATACCCGAAGAAATCAACCAAAACAAAATCCATCAACATGCCTCTCACTGGACACTGTCTCTGCAAGGCCGTCACCTATACGGTTGACATGGAGGCCCCTCTCCTCGTTGGTTACGACCACTGCGACGACTGCCAGCGCCAGAGTGGCTCCACCTACTGTACGAATCTCCTCTCTCTCCTCGGCCAGTCTCGCCTTGGCACGAGCTCCTCATCGCGATAGCAAGCTAACAAATGCCCGTTCTCTAGCTCTCGTTGCTGTTGTCGAGAAGGACAAGCTTACCATCAACGGTCCCGTCAAGACCTTCTCTGGTGCCAAGGGTTCTTCAGGCAACATTGTCCACCGCCTCTTCTGCCCCGAGTGCGGCTCTCCCATCGCCCACGACCCTGATGCCGCTCCCGAGATCATCGCTCTCAAGGCCGGCACCCTGGACACCGAGCTCAAGAAGAACCTAAAGCCTGTACGTGCTTTCCCCTCTATGCTAGAGCTCACCTTGGGTATGCCGTTACTGACATTGGAAAACCCTAGGACACCGAGATCTGGACCGTCAGCAAGCTGCCCTTCTGCCAGGAGAAGCTGGCTAAGCCTTTCAAGCACATGCCCGAATAATGGACGTCTCAACAACAAGACGTTATCTTCGGTGCATACCTATGCGTCCAATTAATGAATGATGAATGGTTGCAGGTAGTTGACGGATGGAAAAAGACTGAGAACAGTCACACGTATCACATAATACATCACACCCCCCCAATAAAGTCTGTCTTGTAGTTGGGAGGCTTCTGTTTCTCAATCAATGTGTGCCATGTTGTCTACCTGCCTATGTACCAAGTGTCCATTTCTGAGCTCCTCCGCTCCCCGTCCATAACGACGGTTCCACCGGTCACGCTAATACTATCATGACTGCACCAACAAGTGCTAAGGCAAGGCCAGGGTTTAGAGCTGAGGCCTCATCAACCAAGGAGGATGTTGGGACAGCAGTTTCAGTGTCCGTAGCCAAGTCTTCAGTGGCAGTTATAGTAGCTTCATCGTCGGCCGTCGTCCCAGTGGCGGAACTGCCAGAGTCGGTAGATACAATGGTCGAGTTCTTGCTAAGGTCTGTAGCAGTGCCGGTGGTGATTGCAGACGTTGTTGCAGCAGTTGTTGCAGCAGTGGCCAATACTGCTGAGCCGGTGATCCGGCCTGGGCCTTGTAGTGCTGTTGCAGTGTAGTATAAACTGACATCTGTTTTCCCGGGGTATTTGTCCGCCGTCTTCAGGCCCCCAGTCGTGACAAAGGGGACACTTCCATGTTGTTGGACCGAGGCAAAGATCTCCTGGAAAGCGGCAGTAGGCCGACCGCTGCACAGAGTGCTGGACGCTTCAGACATCACATCACCCCAGTAGACACGATCTCTCTCAACTCGAAATCCGTGCACCAGCAGACAGTCCTGGCAGCCCAGCCAGTCCGAAAAGTAACTGCCGTTGCACATGCATTGCGCGTGGGCAATGTAATCTAGGGAACTTGTGCCATTGGGTTGACACATCTCCTCAATCAGAGCAATCGCGACACAAGGAGGGACTATCCCATCTGCATTCTTGCCAGCAGGGTAGCAGACATCTGACTGAATGGCGCCAGATGACGAAGTTGAGCTTGTTTTGATGCGAGGAACGAGGTTGGCAGCCGAGCAAGCAGGGTAAAAAATTGCGAGAGCGAACATTGTTGAATGTTTCATGGTGACGGGAGAAAGTGTATGGAGATGCTGAGACCAGAGAGTTAGACTGTGGAAGCCAAAGTAACAGATGTGCGTGGTGGATAGAGGCAATATCTGATGATGATGCGAAGAGCTCCAAGAAACAGTAATGTGGATGTGAGAAAGATGAAGAGTTCAAGTTTTGGAGTAACAAAAGGTTGGAAGGAGTTTTAAGGTCGCATCATCCTGCATTGTGCTGGTCATTACTTCCTGACACAACAACATGGACAGAAACAAAGGCAAGAGCCCCGTCAATTCCCGAAACCAGAGTAAGGACCCATGATCACGCTTGGGAAAGCGCCAGCGGAGCTATTGACAACTTGCGAGACTGCCACTATTCTTATTTGCTAGTGTCTCGAAAGTTACAGCATAGAGCAAAAACAGACGTGTGAGGCCTGCAGTGATGCTTCTGATAAAAGACTCAACTGAAAGAGCCTCAGCGATAGATGGCTCGCCTTGTGGTGACGGAAGCAGTTGTCCAATTTCTCTCAACAACAGGCATGAACAATTTTACTTAGGTACATAGGTGTCTTAGGGGATGACCTGGGTACGATCGTGACGAAACAGTACCATTCAGCAAGTATCAAGGATAGACGGACAGGGGCAATTCATTGCCCAAACGAAGCAGCTGAATTAACGACATATTATCTGAAAAGATCCTTATTGACGGGTATGTTTATTCTAAACGCATATACTCTGCACCGAAGAGGCAGCCATTTCATTATTGTCTTCCTCTTGCATCTACCCTTTTATTATCTTGCCAGTCTCGTTTCACATGAACACATTCATCATAACGGTCGCCGTGCCAGCCACCAACGCCGTCATCAACCACAAAGTCCGAACACTTCTTGAGCTGGACTCTTCAGGTAGCTCTTTCTTAACTTCTCCAGTTTGACTAGCTTCTACGGTAAAGCAGCTCGCTGTCCCGCAGTTGTAGCCGGTCGGACAGCATCCAGCTATTGGCCCTGCTGATGACCCGCACATGAACCAGCCGTCTGCACAGGTCGAAGTGGCAGTCGTATCTGGGACATCTGAGGCGAGAACCACGACCGTCCTACCGTCGGTGACAATGGTGGTGGATGGTGCTGGGCAGGACTGGGTGTTGCACTCTCTATCCGTTCGACAACAACCTCCACCATGAGTAGCCAAACAGCCGTAGAAGCCCGTGGGGCAACCAGTCTGTGTGTCGGAGTCGCTAGACGTTTCAGGGGCTGATGTCGAGCTTGGAATGGGACGCCAAGGTGGCGCGCCAGTCGCACTCCTTGTACGCGACACCGACACCACTTTGGTAGTCGTGCGAGTGGTAGGCTTCTCGGGCTCTTCCTCAGTTACGATCAGGGTGACGACTACCGTGGAGGGGCTGCCTTTGATAATGGTTGTTTGAGTGGCCGTAACTGTGGTAGGAGCCTCATTGCTGGTCGAGCTTTGAAGCGTTGTTTTCGTGCTTGTCGGTCTTACACTGGTCGCCAAAGCGCTTGGAACACCTGGAAGAGTCAGTCAGCACTCCTCAAAGATTGGTAGAGCACCTGTAAGAAAGCCACCTACATCCGACACCTTGGCACACATAACCAGGTATGCAGCAGCCGCCTCCAAGTTCTGATGGACAGCTTGTTGCACCTGAGGGACAACTCCCTATACTCCCACCACAGTCCGAGCCTTCAGGGCAACAGGCAACGTTTTCAGCTCCCGACTGTGTCACTTTGGCGCAGTAGGTCCCCTCCTGGCAGCACTTGTTCGGCGAGCCTAAGTCCTCGCATCGGTTCATCCCCGTCGGACAGCTGTCTTTTCTCCGTAGCAGGCGCAAGACTTCGGCCGCACGGCGCAGGGCCCCGCCACTTATAGCATCGCGATGGGGCGCAAAAGCTGGGCGGTAGGCTTGTGCCGTAACCTTTATAGCGTCTTCATGATCAAGGAAGGAGTCGACGGCGACGGCGATATCGTGGTGAGGTGCGAGGACGGGAAGAGGTGCGAACGCTAGATGCTCCGCGAAGAGCTTCTCGCTCGAGTCCGGAGATAGCTTCTTGATGGCTGTCGGAAGTGAATGCTCACCTGAGGCTTGGGCGACGATGAAGAGCGAGATGGGCAAGGTGGCCAAGGTCGAAAGGCGGGCCATGATGTGTAGCAGCTTGGTGTAACGCTGAAACTGCCCTATACCTTCAGACGTTCAGTCACTCGCTTCTGCTGCAGTCTCTGTTATCATGAAGAGTTCAAAACCGACTATCAGCCTGGAAGAAGCGCCAGGTCGATTTCCAGTCCCATATGGGCCTTGGTGTGATTTATGGAGCGTTGCGAAGCCATCTGGCGGTAGGATCCCCAAACAAGTGGGTGGCTGGGAAACGGGCGCTATGAAGTCACACATGGATACCAGGCAGCCAGGCCGTCAACAACACCAAGTGTCGCTTCAAACAAGGAAACAAGAATCCCTGGGGAAAAGCCAGTGAGCCCCTGACAATATGACTCAAACTGAATCATATGCGGTCTAGAAACCTGCCATTCTCGTTCAGACAAGTTCACCGACCGTGGAGTGGTGATGATCAGGCAAAAAGAATGTTTCATGCGGGCCAAGCAATCGCCCCAAGCGGAAAGCTTCCAGAACATGGGTGGAGTTGGGCGTCCGCTGACAATGCGGAGCCTGGACATGTGAGCCAGCTCGCATGGCCAATAACTTATTCTAGAATCTAGTATGCACCTAGGTAGGCTCTCATCGAATCCAGAGTCCTCATGAGATTACATATATATGTATGTCTTTGATGGTGTATTAAGCTTTTCCGCATCCACCTAGTAGTAGATTGTTGTTGTTACAAGGTATTGTTTAATGACATGAGGTGATGTACATTGTGATTGTTGTTGGCCTGTTGATGTTCCGGCCCTTTGAGATTTTGGCCGTGTGTCCTTAGAATACGGCCTGAGAATCTTCCTCTTCCGTGCTTTTTTCTTCCTCATGCTTGCTTTCAGCTTCATCTTCCACCTGTTCATGCTCCTGTCTTTCCTCTTGTGCTAGCCTTTCCACCGGAGCTGACTCGATAGCCGCTGAAGCCCCTTGCTTTATGAAAGCGTGGCACAAAAGCCCGGCTGCCACGCTGACGTTTAAGCTGTCAACGAAGGTGTTCTGAACAAACTTCGGAATTGAAAGCTCATAATCGGCAGCCAGCTTGACTGACTTTGGCAGACCATGACCCTCGTTGCCCAGAATCAACACGCACGGGTGCTGGTTCAAGGGTCTGTCCGCTTCAACGTCGCCGATAGACATGAATTTGTCACCGTGCCTTCGGGCTAATTTACGGTCCGGTGGTGCAACGGCAGCATACGTCTTCCACCCGGCCTTGCGCGACTCTTCAACGAAGTGGAGGGCGTCCTTCACAACAAAGAGCGTAACCTCCTCGACTGCGCCGGCTGCAGACTTGAGCACCACCGGCGAAAGACCGGAAGAGCCACGCTGAGTGATGGCAACAGCATCGACGCCAAGATAGCTCGCCGTGCGGAGGATACCACCCAGGTTACCCGGGTCTAGAATCTCGTTGACAAGAAGGACGAAAGGCTTCGGCATCAGATCGTTGGAGCGGGGAACAAAGGTTTCCGTTCCATTAACAGCCTCTTCCTCTTTGCTCTGGAAATCACGTTCGACATGGAACCCCAACCGAAATGGCGTTTCTTCAAGAGCTCCCAGGGATTTGATGGGAGACTGGGGAAGCGGTGAGGCCTCTAGGATGTAACCGTTGTGAGGCCGTCCCATGCTCATTTTGTCCATGATGCGCTGCTCGTCATTGGGTACGACCGTAACTGGCACCTTTCGCTTCTGTGCAAGCCTCATCAGGATGGTGTTGTCCTTGTTGTCGATCCTATTCCGTCCGCCGTATATGTAGAGGCTGTAAAGCTTGCGCCTTGCCTGTTCCAAAGCGGACATAACAACTGACCGCCCATATAAGAATTGGGATGCCGCTGTTGTGTACTTTACCGTCATGGGCATCATTTCCTTTCTAGGTCCGCGCATAGGAAGAAGCTCCTTCCGGGTCTCACCTCGAAAATCATCTCGCGCTTGTCGGAAATTGTCCCTAGGTCTGTGGAACTGCTCTCGGGGTTGGCTGAAACTATCTCGAGACTGACCGACATCCTCCCTGGATCTGCGAAACTCTTCTTGGGGTTGGTTGAGATCCTCTCTAGGCTGACGGATATCGTCCCTGGGTTTGCGAAACTCCTCGCCACGAGTGCGGGAGGCTCCCCAAGATTTTTGGAGGTCATCTCGAGTGGATCTGCCAAGGTCTCTTGGTTCGCTTCGTCTGGCATACTGGCTTCGCTCTAGATCTGGCTCGTTCGACTCGGATCCGAAGCCTTTGCGCTTGGAGCGGAATGATATGGGCTTGACGGGTTCCTGTAGAGGCAGCTCAGAAGCGGTCTCTTTTAAATCGCCATATTTGAGTCGGTAGACAAGGCTGCGCTTGCCGAATGGAAACTCGGGGTCGGTAAATCGTTTTCTTCGGGTTCGGCGATAGTCCTCGTCTTCCGCCTCTTCTTCAGCCTTACTTTTGGTAAGCTTCTTTCTCAGCTTCTGTTGCTGCCGCCATGACTTGGTACCGTCAAGCGCCTTTTCTGAGAAGCGTTGCTGAAAGTCGTCTGAGCTCATCCGACTCGTGGGGTCTCGACGAGGTTTGAAATTGCCTGAGCTGGTAGAGTCTCGCCGACCATTGGAGTCATATCGGCTGACGGAATCTCTTCGCCTGTAGCTTCCGTTGTTTTGTTCACGACGCGGTCGGCTGTCTCCATGTCCTGATGCACCAAACTGAGCTCGTTCCGATGAGCGAAGCCCACGATGAATCGCAGAGAGGCTGGACGATCGTATAGCATATCGGGAGGGAAGAGCGGAGAGGGAGGAGACGGCCAAGGTGGGCCGAAGCAAGGCGTTCGCCCTCAATGACACGCGGTAGACCATCTAGTATCCTGGTTTGCACAGACTGATACAGCGCAATTCTGGGAGACTAAGCATGTGTGCACGCGGCGTGGGATGGAGACGCTCTTTGATGTAATTCCGCAGAATCTCAACTTTTCTGCCGGACAATATTAGGCGGTGAAGCCATAGCACAGCTTCCCATTGGGTCACTCCCCTGCGGCGGCCCCTGCTAGACACCACTAAGACAAATGTGCCCATTAAACTAGGCGCGGCGCGTCTTCCCAAGTTCGACTCGTGGGTGAATGATGCGCTTCAATGACTGTGAGGCTTCGGTTCGTTCACTTCGAGATGACTCGCGGCTCACTTCTTCGACCGATTGCGATGCCGACTGCGCTCTTATCGTAACTTCTCTCCCGCCCAACTCTGAATCTTGCAGCCAAAGCTTGCAGCCGCATCAGGGCGTACTGCGCATCAGCCACGATGTCGCAAGCTGAAGCTGAAGCCGAACATGAAGCCGAACATGAAGCCGAATGGAATCCTTTGCTGGAGATGGACGTCGATGGACCCCTCGACGTGCCACAACCGGTATCTGATGATGCAGATCCGGACATCGCGACGGAGCTCGAGCAACCAGCTATGCCTATAACGTCGGACCTTGACTTGCTAAGCGGCCGCAACAATAATGACAACGACTCGCGACTCGACCATACAGCATTGCCATCCACCGACGTCGCGCAATACTTCGGAGAACTTGATGAAGACGTGCCTAAGTCTTTGGATCAAAATAATGCAGAAAATACCCCAGAAGACATGGAAAGGGTCGACTCGATTCCTCGAAACTCGATCGAAGTCCTCATCCCCGAGATGTCTCTCGAGAACCGTTCCACGTACTTCTCAGTACGCAGCGATATTGTCGAGTCAGTTGCATGGTCGGATTTTCCTGAGAAACAGGGCGACTTCTATTTCGTCGATTTCACAGATGGAAGACAAGAGACGGTAAGTCACATTGCTCTGCTGTCGTAAACCTCGTCTCGATACACACCCCGGCTTGCTGTTTGCGCCCCAAACCCTCGTATAGAAAACGGCCAAACATATATCCTAAGTTTCAGGCACATGCCGTTCCAGCTCTGTTTGTACTTTTCGCGCGCATTCTTAGGCTTGTCTTAGCCCTATTCCTGACCTACTTACTGTCTTTTGCCCATACCCTTATAACCAATCCTCGGAACGCTGTTGCTCCGATTTTTCGTTTCTTCGCCATTCCTCCTCTTTCATCTTCGTCAAAGCCTGTCGGTCGCTTTCCAAAGATTAACTAGAATTTCAGATATCACTACTTGAACTTATCGGGCTGGAAAACGGCAAGGAGGCGCTTGCGTGGCTTGGCCGAGGCGCGCACCTAAACGACGATTCAAACATGTACGGCAGCGATCGGAAGCGAAAGAGACTCCCCGAAGATGATTGGGATTCTGGAGCGGAGTCGACAGGCTCGGATCGTATGGACTTCGACGAGGAAGAGCCGCTTGAAACCCAGCTTCATTCGCGGGACTCCCCAGTCCACTCAAGTCGGTCGTTGCGGTCTCACGAAACAACGAGGCAAAACTCTCGCAATTTATCCATATTATCAGATGAAGACGAACTCGAGCTCTCAGGCACCAGTTTAGCACGTGGTCGAAACCGAAACCTCCGGCCAAGGCAACCAAGGCAGACAACATTGACCAACATGGCTCTTCAAAATGGCACAAGTAGTCTATATCATGATGAGCTATCTCAGAGTCACCACAACCGCTCAACAGACGACCAACAGGATGATGAATTTCTACTTGTGACGTCGGATCTCGGCCCCAAGAAGGGACGTCCGCGCAGATTTCGCCAGAAATCAAGACGCCAAGTGACTCTTAACGTGCGCTCGAGGGATTCAAACGATCAAACACGATCCAAGGCACGCCGAAAGTCCCCTGACTCAGACATTGAATTCGAAGCCCCTCGACGATCTGGTCGATCTACCAAAACCAGAGTCAATATGTTGGACGAAGCTTTAATGGACGAGGACTCATTCTACGTGGTTGAAGATAAGACATCCGACACCGCCAAGGTCATCTCCGTCAGAGAAGTGTTCCAGACACCTCCTGACGAGTTTGCTTCGGTCCATACCAATACATGTCATACATGCGGTGGCTCGCGACAAAAGGGTCAGCTAATCTTTTGTCAGGGCTGCACCTTATCATATCACAAAAACTGTCTCGGGTACCGGAGCGGGCGAGATCACATGGTGACCAAGGTAGGAGATGAGAATTTCGTTCTCCAATGCAGATTCTGCATTGGGATTTATCGAAAGAAGGATGCAACTGCTCCGAAGCACGACATGTGCCATGGTTGCAAAGGCAGGGGCAAGGCTTGTACTGCATTTTCCGAGAAGAAAACATCTCGTCAAGAGGAGAAGCTGCGAGAAGAGAACAGTGGCATCGATCCCATCACCCCGGTCGCTGAGCATCTATTGAACAACCCAGATCTTGTCATGTTCCGATGTGTCAAATGCCACAGAGGCTGGCATATCGACCACCTTCCAAACATGTCCGGTGGGGGCATTGACACGGATGTTCGAGGTGAACGGCTCAAGGATTTCGCCGTGGACTGGAAATGCGGCGAATGCAGCTCCGCCAGGCATAGGATCCATCGCCTTGTCGCATGGAGGGTCTCGGGTCAAGCGCCCTCAGATCAAGTACAACGCCCTTCCTTCGATGATATCGAAGAGGATGACAAGGAATATCTCATCAAGTGGGAAAGTCAATCTTATGCCCACTGCGTATGGATGCCTGGAGCTTGGATCTTTGGTGTGGCGGCGGCGACCATGCGCACGTCGTTCGCAAAGCGTGACGTCGAACAAGACCTCTATAAAGTTAATGAGAGCGAAGCCATCCCGGACGAGTTTCTCATGCCGGACATCATACTAAACGTGAAGATGCGGAGTTCTGCGCCGAAAATGCGGAACCGGGAAGACGACCTGGCTCACATATCCGACGTCAGTAAGATCTTTGTCAAGTTTCAAGGATTGGGCTACGACGACGTTGTCTGGGATTCGCCTCCTAGTCAAGATGCAGGCGATATATGGACTGCCTTTAAGGAAGCATTTCATGAGTATGTCGAAGGAAAGTACTTCCAGCATGACTCACAGCATAAGATTAAAGAACGCGTCAAAGCCTTCAAGTCGGAACCGTTTGTCGAGGCGGATGAGCAACCAGCGGGCTTAAAGCGAGGCAAACTCATGGGGTATCAAATCGAAGGTATGAACTGGCTCCTGGGGAATTACCACTCGGGACGAAGTGTTGTCTTGGCAGACGAGATGGGTCTTGGGAAGACAGTTCAAGTTGTGAGCTTGATCACTTCCCTAGTTCAAGACAAGCCAAAGGTATAAGATCACCCCGCCTCCCACCAATGACTTGTTTTGCTGACAGCATTTAGTGTTGGCCCTTTTTGATTGTTGTTCCGAATGCTACGTGTCCAAACTGGCGGCGTGAGTTTAAACAATGGACGCCTGACTTACGAGTCATCACCTATCATGGCGGGAGGGAGCCTCAAGAACTCGCCTACAAGTACGAGTTGTTCCCCCACAATTCAAGCGACATGAAAGCCCATGTGGTGATCATGTCTTATGATTCGGCTCAAGACCCTAAAACCAAAGCCTTGTTCAACAACGTCCATTGGACAGGTCTTGTTGTCGATGAGGGCCAGCGGCTCAAGAACGATCAAAACTTGCTGTACCTTGCATTGCGTGATATGAACATACCCTTCAGGCTGTTGCTCACCGGCACGCCTTTGCAGAATAACAAGCGTGAACTGTTCAATTTGATACAGTTCATCGACAAAACCCAAAATGCGGGCAGACTGGACGAAGAGTACACGGTCCTCAACAAGGAAACTCTCCCAAAACTTCATGAGAAGATCCGCCCGTATTTCCTCAGGCGAACGAAGGCCGGCGTCCTCAAGTTCCTCCCTCCAATGGCCCAAATTATCCTGCCCGTCACGATGACGGTCATCCAACAGAAACTTTCCAAGAGTATCATGGCCAAGAATCCGGAACTCATCAAGTCAATGTTTGCCAACAGCAAGATGAATAGGAAGGAACGCGGAAGTCTTAACAACATCTTGATGCAGCTGCGAAAATGTCTCTGTCACCCCTTCATGTACTCGGAAGCTATCGAGGAAAAACATCACGACGCTGGTGTGCTCTACCGCAACCTCGTGGAGGCATCAGCCAAGCTGCTTCTACTTGAGATCATGCTTCCCAAACTCAAACAAAGAGGCCATCGAGTTCTCATTTTCAGCCAGTTTTTGCAGCAGCTGGACATTATTGAGGATTTCCTCGCCGGGTTGGGTTACGACTACCGTCGGCTTGATGGCCAAATTGGAAGCTTGGAAAAGCAACGGCGCATCGATGCTTTCAATGCTCCAGACTCGCCAGTATTTGCATTCCTCTTGTCGACGCGAGCAGGAGGAGTGGGCATCAATTTGGCAACAGCAGACACCGTCATCATCTTGGATCCGGACTTCAATCCCCATCAGGATATCCAAGCTTTGTCTCGTGCTCACCGCATCGGTCAAAAGCGAAAGGTGCTTTGTTTCCAGCTGGTGACAAAGGATTCGGTAGAGGAACGCATCATGCAAATCGGCCGAAAGAAGATGGCTCTAGACCATGCTCTCATTGAGAGTATGGACGATGATGAACTGGCCGGCGACGACCTAGAGTCAATCCTCAAGCATGGTGCCCAGGCACTCTTTGACGAGAACCATCAGAAGACTGCCATACACTATGACGATGCCTCAGTTGATGAACTTCTGGATCGGACTCAAAAAGAGCAGACTGAAACAAGTGAGGAAGGCTCGGCGGAGGCCCAGTTCTCTTACGCTCGGGTTTGGGCAAACGATAAATCGGGCTTCGAGAATGGGCTTGCCATAGAAGAGGAGGAGGCACCCATGCCTATCAACTCGAGCGTCTGGGATCGTATTCTTGCCGAACGAGAAAAAGAGGCGCGGCGAGAGGCTGAGGCTAATCGGGAAGTGCTGGGCCGAGGTGGCAGACGTCGACAGGTGAGCATTTGCTGGTTTGAATTCCAACGTGCAACCACTGACCGCTTTCTACTCAGGCGATCAACTACAAGACGAACACCGTGGAGAATATGCCCTCACTAGAGGATGATGAGGCAATCGCAGACGACAGTTCAAACGATGGTGACTTTGCCGGTGCCGACTCGGGGCACGATTCGGATGATGATGTCAAAGGCTCGACCAAAGGTAAACGCCGAAAAGCTCTTCCTACTCCAAGAGGCACCCCTGTAGCTACGCCGACCAAAACGAAAACACCTACGAAAAGAAGAAAGAAGAAGATGGTTGACTCAGGCTCTAAACAGACGAGAACGACGTCCTCTCCCCGACCGGCCGAGCCCCGAACGCCCATTACCCCCAAACAGAAGTCCCGATGTTCACAGACCAGAAAAGTGGCCAAGGTAGCTTCAAGACGGCGATCTCAGCCTCTAACCCCCAGCAAAACACCAAAGGCACAGGCTCCGAAGCCAGACGTGGAGGACAGCGTGGTCGAGCATCCAAAACTGTTAGTCACGCAAACTCACCTGCCCCCCAAAGCAGGCCTTCCATCCCCGTAAACCATACCCATGATTTCCAGGGTCTGCCCATGTATGGACAGCAGCCGCAACGCCCTGAGGACCTTTTGGCTGGACCAAATTCCAACATTCCCCAGTATATGGGCCAAGATTACC
Organism: Pseudonectria foliicola; assembly: GCA_003693505.1. Classification (NCBI taxonomy): domain Eukaryota; kingdom Fungi; phylum Ascomycota; class Sordariomycetes; order Hypocreales; family Nectriaceae; genus Pseudonectria; species Pseudonectria foliicola. The sequence goes on along the minus strand of QUZD01000068.1, from coordinate 78,425 downwards.
AATACCAATACTCAACTAACCACTATGGACAACCGACAAATGTCCTTGCTTCCTCTTCCCTGAAAAGTTCGATCTTATCGCACTTTGAGTCAGAAGCGCAATTGCGGTTGGCGCTTGATCAGCTGGACCGCTCCTCACCGGGCCCAAGACCCAATGATGGCTACAGAGCACACTTGTTGCACAAGCTGTGGCATCTTAGCACGCAAACCGGATCCCTGCAGCGATGATTTGGGTACCATGGCGGTGGAAACAGCAAGGCTGTCTGCCGCTTGTGGCTTGCGGGAGACTGGCGTTTGGAGTTTTGTTCTCGCCCGCCCACGCATGCGAGTGTATGTGCGTTTAAGGCAAGCAGACAAGCAGACAAGCAATCAGGAATAGCTTACCTCTCACACCCCACGATAGAGTATCACCCGCCAGGAATTCATAGACCTGAGCAATGGAAACCTTGAAGTAACTAGTTTTGTCATGTAGTTGCCCACTGTCGTAACGAGAGTACCAGCCTACCAACCCGCACACACGCGGAAAACACACGTTTATCTGCACCTGACCGCTGGCAAGACCTTCCGGGGGAGTGGATATTGAGTATCAGGCAAACTTGTAGGTCTTGCTTAGTTTCATTGCTGAATACCGGTCTGGGTTGATAAGAGACAGCGGTGCCGATATTGGGAGCATTGACGCTTCCCACGCCCAACCGAGTACATGACTCTTCTAGCCTCGCATAGCATCACCACCTTTGAACGAGCTCGATCACTTCATTCTGCCTGACATATCTGAGAGTTCCAGCATTTCCAGTGCTTTCTCCTAGCATTTTCTCTAAGCTGGCCCAAAGCGACGGTGTGCAGGTATCCTATCCGCACTGGACCGCGTTTGCAGAGTCCAGCCGCTTGCCTGCGATGGACACCGCCAATCGTGCCCATGCCAACTCCTTAACTTCACCGTCCGAACAGACTTCTTCTCTCTCGTCTCCTCCCTCTGATAATAGCTCTTCTCGCACTATTCGCCGTCTGCTACTTGATACTTCCCTTACCATGGATGATCCTCGCAACCCGTTCCAAACCAGCCTTCGCAACCACCAGTGCGGAGTTCTCGAGCATACACGAGAAGTGCAAGATAGATATACATCTGCTTCCAACGCCGCTTCCACTTCTGCTGCTTCTGCGCCTCGGAGCGTCGCATCACCCAACTGGCGTGTTTCGCCAGCCATCATCACTGATTACGGCTGGGCCACGACAGGTCAAAGCAACTATACATTGACAAGCCCTACAATCTCGCGAGGAGAGTTTCTGGATGGGCTCCTTGGCGGCTACTCCTACTGCTTGGACCGAGGAAATGGCCAGTATACTAGGCTGATTCCTGCTGACATGCTCCCGGCTCTCAACGAGATTCCAGCTAGGCAGAGTGGTCCAAGAGGGATGGTCGTGCTTCCTACGCTGCAGGCTTCGCCGCCTCATGGAGTTGCTGAGATGAACAGACCTGTCACTGTGAAGGTACGTTTAAACACAAGAGGCAAATGTGGCTCCGTGGAGTCAAACACCCAAGCTTCTGCAACGGTGCCGGGGCAAGTGTCTGATACCATACAGGTAACAAGCCTCCGACAGCACTCAAATTGGGACATAGGAGCATAAGGACACATTGCTAATAGTGAGCTTACAGAAGCAAATCGACACCATTGTCGCCTCAATACCATCGACAACTAAGAAAGTCAAGATCTACTGCGACAAATGGGTCCACGAGGGTGTTTGCGCATTCACCCAGCAAGGCTGCAAGTATAAGCACGAGATGCCCTTTGACAGGGCAACCCAACACTCTCTGGGTCTATTTCACGGATTTCCTAGCTGGTGGAAGAAGCACCAGGCCGAGTTGCAGCGGCAGCAGCAGCAGGAGATAGACGACCGGGGAGGATCACCCAGTCGCAGGCAGCTTATGCTCCCGGCAAGAAACACCGATGATCAGCAGGGAAGGCCACCACTCAATGCGCAAGGGTGGCGGAGAGAGACGGCGATGAGACTCCAAGGTTCTTTGGCAGATAAGAGCCCCAAGAGACGAAGTGGTTAGTTACTTGATCCATGGCAGAATTGAGCGCCCTGCTAACTTGCCACCGCGTTTCCAGAGGCTCTCCGGCCTCTATCAACCAACAGCGCAATCCCGGCATGCGTCTGGGGCCCTATTGAGCCGCCGCAAAAGTCCGGCCTAGGCTCCAGCCAGCTGCTGGACGGAAGCATTGGTTCAAAGGAGGATATAGAGCAAAAGATGCGATTCTACAATCGGCCAACATCGGGTGGAAGTATTTGATAAGCCAAGTTTGAGGTTTCTGGGCGTCGACATGGAAAAGGGTTTAGTACAGAATGCAAGAGGGTGACCGGCCAAGGTGCGAGACAGTCAGTTCGTCGTATGCAATTCGTTGGACGGATTTTGGATCATCTAGAATAAAGCTACCTGAGGAGGGACGGCCAGGCATCATCATCATCACCATCATCATCATCATCACCATCATCATCACCATCATCATCATGAGCATACAGCAACCCGCATCATTGCGGGTTACACGGACCATGGCGGCGGTTTGCGCTTCGCAGACGAGCACTGGTGGCCAGCTGATTGGTTTCTAGGCGAGTGCAAACTGCAGCTGAAACACTTGCCACGTTGTTTAGAGGATGCAGCTGGATACAGTCAACGTGGAAGATGGCTGAGGACGATGGCGCACTCTGGAGTTACATTTGCTCTCTTTTCGTGCGACGATGCGCGGGTTGTGCTTGAATGGATCTACATGCTGAGAGTTGGAAATAAATCAGGGCTAGATTGGAGAAATCCCACGAGCGATGGGTCATGCACGACGATTGACGTGAGATGTCAACAGTCAAATCGAAGGAGATGCAGCTGCCTACAGTACAGACTGTACAGTGGCTGCACGCCTCACCGTGGCTAAACTACGGAATGCTCACTCACCACCGCCCCATTCGGCGCTTAGGTGCTCTACCTACCTCACACCGAGCATGCGCATAAGGTAGGTACAGATCAACACCTACAGCTGCCTTGACTTCTACAACTCCTTTTGCCAGCACTCGACTTACTCGTTCTCAAGCTCTGAATCAGCTTGCATTTTTCGTCACGAACGTCTCTGCCCAGTCACAGAACTTGCGACATTGTATGGAAGGCTTCAGCAGGGTATGATGAGCTTCCACTGAGCTTCGTGCCCCCACTTCCACTTCCGCATCCACATCGTCACGACTCGACTTCCATCTCGACGACCTCGCAGCCACTGGCACACAGACACAAGCTTTGCAGCATGGACGCCTTCTGGGCAGCTCTCTCCAACCTTCCCCCAGTTTCTGAAGCTGGTACGGCAAACAAGTATATCGACGCCGCTTACAAGGAGCATGCGGCGACAATCAAGCGGGTCGTGGCAACCCATCGTCAGACCGTCGCAGCGAGCGTTGGACAGATCCTAGCGGTATGGCGCGGCGATGGTACTCGGCATTTGTGGGTATTTTTCCTGACATCGTGTAGAAACTAGATCCATCAGTCCACTCGATTGCGTTTCTTGCTGTTATCCAGAGCTCCCTGGAACCGACGTTACCCCCAGCCGGGATCGACCGAGGCTCTCTCCTCGACCACACCCTCCGTTTTCTCCTCGCCTTCGACACCTACCAGATTCGATACGCTGGCGATACATTTCGAAGCCTCTTGGAGGATGTGGTTTCGGGCAAAGTGTTTTCGGTAAGCCAAGCCATACGGCACTTGTGTTCTTATGCGTCCACAGCTGCTGATTCGTTGGCCAGCCTCTCGTAGCTGTCGAGGCAGTGGCAACTGCCATCTTACGACTCGATCCCAGCGGAGTCATGTTTACATCGACTCACTTGGGCTTGGCCAAGTTTGCCTATGAAACGTCCTGTATCGAACCAGCTCTCAAGGTACTGGACTGCGACATCACTTTCTACCCAGGCATGTCTGGACAGAAAGATGCAAGACTGCTTTGCGATCGAGATCTTGCCCCGGCCTCCTACATTTCCACAGACTCTGGCCTGACCGCCTCCGCAAAGAGCACCGCAGTGCTGGAATACAGTTTGCTCTGCGGTCTTTGCCACATAACTCGAAAGGACTGGCCGAAAGCTCACAAGGCGCTTGAGCGAGTCATTACGCACCCTTCCAGAGACAAGGGTGTAAGCAAGATTATGAACGACGCCTTTAAAAGATGGATCTTGGTTGGACTTCTTAAAGACGGGCAAGAGCCCATACTACCAGCTCATACTGCTGTGTCGGCTAAGAATGTCTACGGCACGCTGGGAACGCCATACAAAACCATCGCCAGTCTCTTTGCCACCAACAAGGCTGAGCAAATGAAGAGCGAGGTGCAGGCAAACACTCAGGTGTGGGAAGATGATCGTACCTCTATGCTGGTGCAAGAGGTTGTGGCGGCGTATCAGAAGTGGCAAATCATTAATCTTCGTTCCGTCTACAAGCAGCTATCCATCGCTCAGTTGCGAGGGGTTACACTGAGCGCCGAGACCGGGGAATCTCTAAAAGATGATCAAGAGGTTATACTCTTGGTGCAGGAGATGATTGGGTCAGGACTACTTAAGGGAGAGCTGCTTCTCGGAGAAAGCGGCGATGACAGCTATCTCGTGTTCCAGGACGAAGCTGCACTCGTATCCGAGGCTGAATTTGCGCAAGAAATCGCGCGATGCCACCTCAACATTGAGAGCCTTGGGAAACAATACAAAGCAGCAAACGAGCGTCTTAGCGGAAGCAAGGAATACGTTCGATACATGTCGCGGGAACAGAAGAGGGCTGAGAAGGAGGGTAGTGATGCTGGCGTCGGCTTTGATTCTCAGATAGAAGACGAGGACCTGATGACGGGCATCATGGCCCATGGATAGTTTCATCGCACTTTTGCGTTGTGCTTCAATGGCTACAACCCTCTTGGCGCGCAAGCTTAACTTGTCGGGGCGCCAAGATACGATATAGTAGAAGGAGACGAGTTGATTCTCCATCTCACACGATTCATGGAAAGCGAATGCTATGCTTATTTTACGCCCCCTTGGTTTAAAGCACGCTCATACCTACAGGATGCAGCAGTCTCCGTAGAGAAGCGAGGTCAAGTTAAACGCTATTACTAAACGCTCGACTGAACGGTTTGATATGACTTGGAGCAAGTTTAGGTGTTGTAGACAGCTACGTGGGTATGTTTGAGAGTTTAAGGAGCTTAGGAACTCAAGGAGCTTAAGGAGCTTCAAGAGCTTGACGTGGTATGACTGAAGCTTAAGGAGCTTGGGTATTTATAAGTTTTAGCATGCTTAGGTAAATCAAATAGCTTAGAAAAGTCGGGAAGCTTGGGGAAGCTCAAGAGCCTTCAACCATGCAGTTTGAGTTCCCAGCGATTTAGAACATGTCGGAGATAGGTAGTTGGGCGACGGAGATGAGAGCATCTCTGTGTTTAAAAATAAGGCGTCGTCGCTCTGTTTTCCCTGAATCTTTTCTCTCGCCTCATCTCGCAGTCATCTCTCGCAGTCATCTCTCGCAGTCATCACTCTTAAACCTCATTTCACAATTGCCACTCACAACTACATCTACTCTTCACCATGGCTTTCAGCAGTGGCTCCGTATCACTGAAGCAGGCTGCTTTGCTCATGTGCCTGTATACTGGCTTGGCTATTGGCTCCCCCCATGTCAGCCTGAACGGCACCCAGCTGGACAAGCGAGAAAGGCCGGTAGACCAGCCTGACACCGAACTTACCAGCAAGTACGACACTTTCATCACGGTCGTCAACTCGACTCCATACATCTGGCGCAAGGGATATGAACACTCGTACCAGCTCGGCCAATGGGAAGGGCACTGGCCTTACTACATCCTGCCCGGCGAGTCCTTCAAACGCTTCTCGTCGCGCCGAATGGGCGGCAACATACGCGACTCGGCCGGCGAAGTGGTGTATCATCTCCACGACACCAGTAAGCCCATGTCGTTCATGTTGAAGCGCCGCTCAGGGGCGATTCCTTCCATCACTGTCAAGTTTCTGGAAGAACTCGAGGCCAAGGACGGCGGCGGCAAGGGCGCCGAGTATAACCTTGGATTCTATTCGTACCCCGGCGGCTCCAACTTTATCCTGTCGGGATCCGAAGGCGACTTCTACTCCAGCATCCCACCTGTTCGATGGATGCAGAGCCTGATGCCGCGCCTAGGAGAATTCCCCCTGCGTGAAATCGTCCTCCCCCGCGCGCACCACACCGGGCTGTGGAAGGGCGTGAAGGCCATTGGCTTTGGCCAGAGGCTCAACACGCAGACCCAGAGCATGCACCTCGAGCTCCAGCTCAGCAAGGGCGGCGTGAGGGTTCTCGACCTCCGACCTGCTCTCTATCGCGGCAAGATCCGCGAGGCCCACGGGGCCAACGTTGCTGGCATGTGGAACGGCATGCTCGGGGCCTCGCTGGACGAGATGGTCGACACCGTCAACGCGTGGAACCAGTACAACCCCGGCGAGCTCCTCATCTGGGACATCCACCCCGCGGAGAGCTGGGTCGCTCGCAGGAAGTTCAGGCAGATGAAGGAGAAGGATCGCTGCCGCATGTACGCAGAGTTTATGCGCCTCGACAGCCGTGCCAGCGTCTCCGACACGGAAGACATCACCAAGTGGCCGCTCAAGCGCTTCATCGGCAACAACACCTCGAGCGTCCTCATCCGCGTCGACAAGAGCTGGGCGGCCGACAAGTGCTTCCCACGGGGCAAGGATGGCTTCGTCACCAACCTCAACTTCCCCGTCAACTCGCGATGGTCCAACATGCGCAAGCAGGACGACATGGTCAAGGATCAGATCGCGGCCATCCGCCACAACCGGCCCTCTCGCGACGCTCCCCTTTTCCACTCGGACTGGCTGCTCACGCAGACCAAGGGCGAGGCCGTCATGCCGGACATCTCCCTTGTGAAAATTGCGACCCCCACGTACACCTTGCTGTTCCGCGAGCTGTGGAACGCCGTGACGGACGTGACGTATCCCAACTGGATAGCCTTGGACGGGATCCAGTCGACGTCGCTCAAGAGCCTCGTCGTCGCCATGAACCACTGTCTGGTTAGTCGCTCGTGCGGAGAGTTGGGGGGCAAGGTCACGGCGATTAGGGAAGCAAAGTCAGTCGGCTCATCTGTCGAGAAGAAGGGGAAGGAGAGTCAATGAGGGTTCGTTTTGTCTTCTGCTTGGGAGTTTGGGTTGCTTGTTTTGGCTTTTCAAGAATAGCATCGGTCACGGACTGACTGGCCCTGATAGAACTAGACGGTGCACTTCTTAGGACCATGATAATTGGTTAGTTCAATATCTTGTTCAAATCCAACCTTCCGCTCAATGCTTGTGATATGGATTATGCTTGACTGGTAGTAGTAGTAGTAGTACCACCAAAATATGCATTCTCTAGACGCCGGGTCCTTCTAAGCCATCTTATCCAAGCCGTAATCTTATGATGAAACAGTATTTCGCTTCCCTCCCATGTAAACAATGCATCTGCTTATTTATTACTGGCCGACTTGCCTTCTGTCGTGTTATCAAGACAAGCCAGACTCCCCAAGACGAGAGACCATCCGTCGGAGGGATCAACTAGGCCGTCGACTGTCCCTTGCGCCGACGTACAAAGCTGGGTAGCGCATACGAGTGCGGCTTCTCCGTCTCGGCAGGGGTAGCGGAACCCTCCGGCGTGGCCGCAACACGCTGGGGCCTGCAGAAGCATCCCATGGCAGCATGGAGAAGGAAGGCGACGAGGGTGAAGACCGCAGCAATCCACATAAAGGCAAACATCTTGACGCCAATATTGGCCTTGATGTTGAGCTGGTCCTGGGCGGTCAGGGCGACCTTGAAGACGATGCTAATGGCAGTGCCAATGGCGGAGGCCACGACGACGAGAATGGCGGCGAGAAGGCCGAGGAAGGACAGGAACAGACTCCACCAGCGGGTGCGAATAGCCAGGGGCGTGAGCAGCATGAGGACAAAGTTGACGCAGACGCTGGCGATGAAGAAGCCGTGCATGATTTGAGAGCCAATACGCAGCACGTTGAGGATCGTCACAGCCTCATGGGGAAGGGCAATGCGTGCGCCAGCAAGAAGCTCGCTGACGAGCACTGCGACTGGGTTGAACCAGTAGAAGCTCTTGGGCTTGGAGCAATACGTAATGCCTCTGTAGACACCATGTCAGTCAGTCGGTCAGGTCAGGTTAGGTCAGATTATAGACGGAGATGGAGGAGATGAAGGAGACGGATGGTATGGAGAGATCAAGGGCGAGACGCACTCGTCGAGGTAACCCTCGCAGAACCCCCAGATGCCGACCTGGTAAAAGTCATGGAGACCGAGGCTTCGGGCGACCGAATTGAGCAGATTGGCGTTGGCGACCGAGATGGGGATGACTTGGGAGACGTCGAGCTGGAAGAAGTAGATGCCGGTCAGGGCGGTGCCCTTGTATGTGTTGCCGAGGATGACGAGGATGAGGAAGGGGATGGTGAGGAAGTAGAAGACGGAGGCGGCATAGCTGGTGTTGCGGCGGGCTTTGGGGGCGACTCGCGTTGGCGACGACGACGCCATTATCGCTGCTGTTCTCTCTCTCTCTTTCTCTCTCTCTGTCTGCTGCTGCCCTCTTGCTGCCGTGTTTCCCCCCTCCTTAAGTCAATGGATGATGGTATTTCGGTCCGGTCCGGGCTGGTCTGGTGGTCAAGAGGGAAGCAATCTGGCTCAGCTCTTGGCAGGCAGTGGTAGCGACAGCGACAGCGACAGCGACAGCGACAGCGACAGCGACAGCGACAGCGACAGCGACAGCGACAGCGACAGCGACAGCGACAGCGACAGCGACAGCGACAGCGACAGCGATGAGTGGATTAGCGAGAGTGGTGCAGTCGCGTGGCCTAAGAGCTGGGCAGCCGGGCAGCTGGGATACGAGGAATACTGTATGGGAGAGGGCTGGACGTTGGTGTTTGGGAACTTTTCGCAGCGACATCATAGAGCTACATGGCGCGCGTTGCCGTCGTGGCTGTATGGAACGAAGTGGGAACGAGTGGGCTCTGCTGCCAAGCCTCTCGTAGCGCCATCCCTAGAAGCCGCCTCTCGTAGCGCCATCCCTAGAAGCCGCCTCTCGTAGCGCATAATCTGTTTATCAATAGGTCGGGTCCGTAGGTAGGTATGTACAGATTACAGTGCACTGTAGCGCAGATTAGTGGGCTAGGGCCCCCCCTAATGTCCGCGAGAGCCCAGCAAACCCAGGCGGGCTCAGGCGGGTTTAGGCGAGTTTAGGCGCCATAGCCCAGGCGAGGCCTCCCTAACGATCAGTGGGGAACAGCGGTCGGGTCCCCACCTCAGGGGCCCTGGAAGCCTGGCTACCTGGGCTGGAAGCGCCCGGGATTGACCTTGCCGGTCCCATTCCCAAACAGACCCCTGGAAGCCCCAGTGCGCTTGGGAGATCATGACCGCCAACCAATGGAGCAGGATCGTGGCCAGATGGCCCAGAAGGGCAATTGGCTGCAAGATAGGGTTACAGTGTAGCACACGGTAGGTGCCTGCTACAGTATGTACAGATACAGCACAGTAATATGTACTACAGTATACAGATTAAGGCTCTGTGAGCTGAGGTTGGTTCTCGAAACTCAGCCACGCCAGAACGGGGGACGGATACGAAGCGCCGTCTGACACTGGCGAGCCCATTCTGACACACTCGAGAGCCGACTGATCCGGCGGCCGGTCTCGCTCCTGGTTGGAACTTGGGACTTGGAACTTGGAACAGCACCTCGCGGCAGCTTTGTGGCTTGCGGTACGGCGTGGCGTGGCGTGCTCGTGCACGGATAACTGTACATAAATACATACAATAAATAGTAGCTTGCCAATGCTTTGCCAATGCTTGTTGGTGGTTGCTGGTGGTTGGTTGCCAGCAGCGAGCAACAGGGCGATGACGCGTTGTGCCAGGCCTAGCCGGGGTTCGATGATTCTCGTTTCCTCGTGGCTAGGGCGAATGCGGATACGGATAGACACGACTCCATGCCTGACGGTGGATCTCGAGTCAAATCAAATGCCGTGCCCGGGCCCGCCTTGGACTTGTCTGTCCTGTTGATGTCGATGTGTACATACTGTACATACATACATACAGTAGTAGGCTACATGGTCTCTATGCCCGGGCGACGCTCATTATGTCATATCCCCCTCGAACGACCCTCGACACTGCCTGCTCGAGCAAAAGTCTCTGCATAACGCCCCAACGTCCAAGCGCCGGGGCCAATCTCGCCAAGCAACTCCAGCAACAACGGGCCGGGCCAGGCCAAGCAAGGCAAAGTCTCTTCTCTTCTCTTCTCTTGTGTGTCCAATGTCCATGATGCCACACGGCACTTGTTTGTCCCTTAGCCTGTTGATCTGACCGCCGTGCTTGCGCCGCACGGATCGAGATTAAAGCACTTACGTACCCTCGCTGATCATCGTCAAACCCTTCACCCTCTACTCCGTACATACGGCTGTACGGATAGCCATCCATACATACCATACCTTAGGTATTGCTTGTACCTACAGATTGCTTGCCAACTGTACAGAGTACTTGCTGTACTGTCTGTACGGAGCAGTTTGTCCATCGCTTGGGCCAATCTCATCCCATCATCCTGTTTCCTGCAGATCCTCGTTTCCCCTCCAGCAGCACCGTGTCTGCCAATCTTCATTCCCCTGATCCTTGCCTTGCTATCTGCGCTCTGCTGTACCATCAAGGTTGGAATCTCTGGGTCTGTCATCCAGCCTTGGAACCCACCACGCCCATCGCCGCGTCAAAACCTAGCACGCTATCGCCGGACGACGACGACGACGACGCCGCCGCCGCCGCCACCACCACCTCCTCCGAGGAGACCAGAGGGCTACAGCCTTCAATCCTTCCCTGCATCCCATCCTCTCATCTCTCCGTCTCTCCCTCCACCGCGGACACCCGGCTGCTGCTGTGCGTCCAGTGATGAAGCTCTCCGCCTCGACCCTCGCCATTCTGGCGCTGTGGTCCCAACGTTCGCATGCGCAATCCGTCGCTCTTACGGGAACGCGACAGCTCACCTTTGTCGAGGGCACAAGGACCGCGCAGATCAACATCCCAACAGCCGCTCCCACGGGACCTTACACAACCTATACCGGGAGGATCACGCTCGATATACCATCCGACACGGAGACGGACTCGCTCAGCACCACCATTACGGGCGGATCCTCTTCAAGGTCAAGGTCAACAACAGGCTCCGGTACAGACACAGACACAGATACAGACACAAATACAGACTCAGTCTCAGGCACAAAGACCAGCAGCGGGACTATAATCACCGGCTCTACCACACTCAATTCCACCGAGACCCGGACGCGGACCAGCTCTGCTAAGCCCACAAACACCCAGCCATGCAACAACTATGTCGAGCTGTGCTCACGCAAGTACAGCAACTTCACCATGGTCTCGGCCCACAACTCCCCCTTTGTGCGGCCCGGTAACTCGGGCTCAAACCAGCAGCTGCCCGTCGAAATGCAGCTCAATGACGGCGTCCGCATGCTGCAGGCCCAGATCCAGTTCCCAGCCAACGACTCGGTTCCCCATTTCTGCCACACGACGTGCGATCTTCTCGATGCCGGACCCATCGACGACTGGCTTACCAAGGTGCGCAAGTGGGTGGACTCGCACCCGTTCGACGTCATAACCATCCTGCTGGGCAACGCCAAGCTGGAAAACGGGACTTACTTGGATCCGTCTCTGTACGTCTCCCACATTGAGCGGTCCGGCATCCTCAAGTACGCGTACTCGCCGCCCTATCTGCCCATGCAGCTGAAGGACTGGCCTACCCTGGGGGAGATGATTATCCGGGGAAAGCGTGTCGTCATGTTCATGGACTACAATGCCGATCAGAAGAGGTACCCGTGGCTCGTTGACCAATTCTCCCACATCTGGGAGACCCAGTTCAACCCGACGGACCGCAAGTTTCCCTGCACCGTCCAGCGCCCACCTGACCTGAGCAGGGAAGCCGCCCTCCAACGCATGATGTTCATCAACCACAATCTCAATGCCCAGTTCAACGTCTTTGGCGCCAGCCTGCTCGTTCCAGCCGTGTCGCTGCTGAACGAGACCAATGCTGACAAGGGCTTTGGCAGCCTGGGCCTGGCGGCCAACAACTGCCGGGCCGACTGGGGGCGGCCACCCAACATGATGAACGTCGACTACTACAACTTTGGCAACTTTCCTGGCTCCGTCTTTGAGGTTGCGGCCCAGATGAACAACGTCACCTACCAAAATGGGACCTGCTGCGGTACCGTCCAGTCCACTGCTTGGCGGCTCGGGCAGACTGCTTCGTGGAACGGCCTGCTAGCGGCATTCCTCGTGGCGCTTTATGTCATGTAATGCAGTTCCTGCATTGGATGTTTTGGCTGCGCCTAGCGATGCCCGGCCTTCAACCGGTTTTGGCTATGCGGAAGCGGATAGAGTGATTGGCGAGAAAGCGAATCTGATGTGTTTGAACATTCGACTTGGGATGAGTGGCATGGGCTGAACTGCATATTTCCGGAGTTTTGACAAGGGTTCTGTTTTAAATTAGATGTAATGCGGTATAGAATACGTGTTTAGAGAAGATTCTGCCATTCCGGGGGGAAGCGGCATCATTACAATCCATACACTTGCGCGCTCGTCCCGATCTCGCGTATCCATCTCAACCTGAATCCTGGTGTTGACGTATGTACGTAGGTAGGTATCCATGCACAGATCAGAGAAGAGTCTGGAAATCAAAATCAATCGCCAGGCCGCCTCTCTGGACTCCATCTGCCCCGCCCCGCCTCAACACCCTCGGCTAGGAATGCCATGTCTCGGACAGGAAAACAGCCCAACACGATATCACCAGTCACAATTGTTGGCGCGGTTCCCTTGATGGACTTTTGTGCATTGGCCCCCTTTGTGTAGCCCTTTGCCGCCACGGTCCAAAAATAGCCGCCATCAGGGGCGCCAGAAGCAACCGAGAAGCCGAGAGTGTGTGCTAGCCCATCCAGCAAGAAACACACTTCGACAATGCAGGCCCTGGGCGGTACCCTAGGCATTGTTCCATCTGGTTCTCGTGTTCTCGTGTTGGCGATGGGTACTAGAACAATCCCCCAGGGAAGACGGCAAGCTGCCTCCAAAAGCTCGCCTTGCCATGCGCCATGTGCAGCTGATGCCGTCCTACAATACCCTACCCACCTAGGGTAGCGCATCCATCAGACAGGTACTGTAGGACAGCGTTTTCAATGTCAAGATGTCACAGCTGCAGCAGACAGGTCCGAACCGGGCAACTGAGCATGCAGGGCTTTCGAAACCAACCGTCTACTTCCCAGAGTCCCCAAATGCCTACCTACCCATCTCAGAGGTAGGTAATGCGAGGTAGGTAGATAAGGTAGGTAATGCGAGGTAGGTAGATAAGGTAGTCCACGATAGCTGGGGGAAACTGACCAACTGCTCCTCCAGTTAAACCCGCAGCCAAGCACTCTCCAGCGGGGCAGGCAGCCATCTACGCGCTATCGACAAGCCCTATTTCGGGCGATAATGGGGCCTGGATCGCGGCAAGTGGTGGCTTTGGATCCAAGCAGCCCTATCAGCAACGTGCCTCATCCGCTGAGGACAGGGATGCGGCATGATGGCTTCCTGCCCCCCTGGTCCTTTGGCTTGGGACAGCCCACTTGGGGGCACGGGGGGTTGCGGCTGAAGCTGCGGATGAGTCTCCTAGGTGGGCAGTCAGGAAGCCTGGTGGTACCTTGTCTTCTTCATCCTCATGTCTTCTCTCGGTGTCTGTACTTACTCAAGCTCTGTCGGCCAAGAGATGCCACAACAGTCGTCACGAAGACCCTTTGCTCGCTCGCGACTTGGAAAACTGCGCTACGGCTTGCTTCTCCGGGCCATCGATAATCGCTCTGCCTCCAATTGCCTGTAGCTGGAGGCGCCCACTCAGGATCACGTATGCTGCCGCATTTCTTGGGCTGAGCTGAGCCCCTTCGCCATGCCCTGCCTACGGCGCCATGGCATATCATGACCCGTCCGGCCGAGAGGCCTACAATACCTACAATGTCTATGGGACCTATCAACAGGCCAATTCCGCTCCCAATAGACAGTACCCAACTCTTCATCACCAGGTGTCTGCCCTGTCCGACTACAACGGCCCCTCCTCCAAGCCTTCTCTCCAAGCTCGCGAATCCCTCGTCTCCATCAACTCGTACGCCGAGGCCGCTGGCTCAAACAGCCCCCCGGAGCCTGAGTACGGCGGGCACACTTACAACCCAGCCCCTTCGTGGACGGGTTCTTTCAGATACCCCAAGGGTGGCGGGTATTCGCCAGTCTCGCCGTCCGCTGGAATACCCCCGAGGTTCCCATCGAGAACGAGCCACAGGACCAACTACGCCTCTTCCCTGAGACGCCCGATTCCCGAGACTGTCAATGAGGAGGCCTATGATCTATCCCTTCTTCAGGCTGCGACTCCCATGGGAACAACATGGCAGTACGATACGGTAGCAGAGGAAGACGACTCTGTACCTCTGGGGGTGGACATCACGACAGGGCTTGGACCCGCGACATCTCATCGTGATGGCTCCGCCGTCCCGAGCTTTGACGTTACAGCCGTGCTGGGGCCCAAGACCAGCCACGACGATGCCTTTGTTCGAACGCTACAGGAGCGGGAAGCCAACGGCACCTTGACTGGCGGGTTGGGAAGAGGGTTTCAGCCAGACAAGAGGCTCAGAGATGCTGATCTCCTCATGGTTTCCGGCCCACCCGCCAATCGACTATCACGGTCCTTTTCGAGACAGATCATGGGCAAGCGACTGTCCCGCGAGGAAACTGTCCGGTACAAGGGACAAGATGAAGCCAATCGACGAGGTGAAGTCATTGAAGTGCTTCTGGAATCGCCAGGGGAAGATCTCAGTAGCATGGAGGGGCCCAGCACCGTTGCGGTCGGCGAACTACGGCGGACAACCTTCCCATCCATCAAGGACGCCAAAACCGCAGTCTTCTATCCGCAACCCAACTGGAAGCCGCCTGCCATGCGGTGGCCCTATCTGACCTGGCTTGCATTTCTCTCGGTGGCCCTGGCAAGTGTTCAGGAACTGCTCTACCAAAAGTACCACCGTAAGCCCATTCTCAGGTTCAAGTCGCCCGATGAAGTGCAGCCGGGCCTGTACTTTACAGTCAAGTTCCTGCCCACCCTCTGTGCCGTCGTCTATGGCGTCTTCTGGCAGTTTACCGACTTTGAAGTGCGCCGGCTCGAGGCTTATCACCAGCTATCCAAGCAGGGTGGTGCGCTGGCCTCCAAGAGCATCAATGTCGACTACGTGACGAGTTTCAACTTCTTCCGGCCTTTTCGCGCCCTGAAGCTTGGCCACTACGCAGTGGCACTCTCCTCGGTCGCCTCGACGTTTGCCGTCTCCCTGGTTCCCACATTCGCTGCGGCGTCGATTGTGCTCAGCCCGAACCGGAGTGAACGTATGGAGCATCCTGATCAAGTCAAGGAGATCTACGTGGCGGCTGTATGGTCGCGCCTTCTTACGGTGACTCTTGTGCTCTGCGCTGTTGCCTGCTGCGGGCTATTTTATGTGCTTCAATCTCGGAGAAGTGGTCTGTCGGCCGACGTGCGAGGTATCGCGGGCCTAGCGGCCATGGCCGTTGTGAGTCATATTCTCATGGACTTCAAGGACATGGACACGGCCAAGCCGCAGGATATTCATCACACATTAAAGAACCATCGGTACATGCTTCGAAACTCATCTCTGGCGCCCTATGAGGGCCGGTCCGCCACCTTTCATGAAAAGGAGAAGGATGACGACAACCACCTATCCGAGAACCCGCATCCCTTGATGCTCCGCCCGGCTGGAGGTGTCAGCTTTATTGTCGGGCTCCTCCTATTTGCTGGGTTCATCCCGGCCTTCCTCTTCACGCCCGCAGATGTTGTCACGGAAAAGGCACCATGGGTCGTTACCCTCCTGGCTGTCATTCTCAAGCTTTGCTGGGGGTCGATGGAGACCGCGGTGCGGATGATGGAGCCGTTCTACCTTCTCTCGCAGCGTCATGCGCCATCCAAAACCCTGGCCCTCGACTACACGGCACTGCCTTTTGGATATATGCCCATACGCGCCCTTCTCAACAAGCACTACCTTGTTTTCAGTGTTGGTTTCGGAAGCATCATGGCAGAGTTTTTGACCATCATGGTGACCAGTCTGGCGACGGTAGAAGGGAAATACTTTATCCTCAAACTGGATGACCACGGGAGCATTAAGCCAAATTGGAAGAACAAGAATAACTTTGGCAACTCGGGACAGGAAACGATGGCTTCCTTTTACGTCTCCCTCGTCCTTGCTCTTTTCATCATACTTTACATGATGGTCGTTGCAACCATCGTCTTCGTCCGCCGGCGGCACCCCTTCTTGCCTCGTCAGCCCAACACCATCGCATCGATTCTTGCCTTTATCCACCAGAGTAAGATGCTCTACAACTTTGTGGGTACGGCCAAGCTCTCAAATGCAGACATGGTGCGCAAGTTGGAGGACGGAAAGACGTATGGGCTGGGGTGGTTCGAGGGCCGCGACGGGCAAACGCACTGCGGCGTGGATGAGGAGGAGCTCATCAGCTTCTACAAGCACGGCATCGACTACTCGCGGATGCATAAGCCGTGGGACACACGGTGGGATGTTCTGTAGGGAGTGCGAATATATTAACCTTTCGGTCCTTGTTCAGACATTTTGAGTGAAGTTCCATGATGGAGTCATAGCAGGAGTGTTTGGTCGGTAGGTATCGTCAATAACGCGATATGCGGAGTTGGGTTATTGATTGGCGGGGGGTCTACATCTCCCATAGCACGGAAACACGCAAGTATGTACGTGAGTTATAACTTAAGTACAAGTTAGTTCGTAAATAGAAGAGAGCTTGGCTCTGGACCGAACCCCGTCTGGACTCTCGATACGTGTTTCAAGTACAGATCCGTTGCCTTTTGCGACACGCACCGCGTGGCTGGTTGGGACGTCGAATTGTGATAATCAGCCCTGTGGGTTCAGACGTGAATCTGATACTGAAGAGCGGTGGGTCTTTGGATGATCATACATGGAGCGAGCGAGAGGAGAGAAGGACGGGAAGGACGCAAGGCCAGCCCAGAACCGCCGAAACGACAAGGGAAGGATGGCTGATCGAGGCACGTGTGCATCTTGAAATACACATGTAGAATACGAGTTGTTGCTGGGTGCCTGTTGCACTGATCCTCCCGGCCCTCGTCATCCATCCCCCCTTGTATATGGAATTCGGGGTTTGTGCCGTAAGCGGAGAGATGCTGCAGTGGGATAGGATGGGATGGGATGGGATGGGATGGTTCAAGAGGCGTAAGATTGGATGGCATCTCTAGACATGGAGAGGGAGTGCACAGCCACTGTCGGTAATCAACGAGCTCACATGCCAAGGTAATTACAGTGGCAACGCGACAATCGACAATCGACAATCGACAATCAACAGATATACCATGTACTGTACGGCAACACTGCCAGTCCAGTGCTCCGCAGTGTGGCCACTTTTCAGGCAAGGCCCGTGAGTTCAAGATTCAAGGGTCTCCCTTCTCCTTGCCCGGAACTGGCGTGACCCAATCTGGCGGGGTTTACGGTTGCCGGATAAACAAGATGGTGTTTTTACTGCAATTGCACCCGTACCAGACGTTGGGCAGCCGGCCGGGCCGTGACGTAGGATCGCCGTTGTAAAAGATTATGGCTTTATGCGACTGGAATAATCTGCAGGATCCGTACATATTACATTCCTCATGATGGGGCGAGGAATACGCCGTTGGCCGCGCGCACATGCATGCCGGTGCGTTGGTCCATTTGGTGGTGTTATCGGCCTCAACTGTTCGATAGGTAGGTAGTAAAAGCATCATGCACGCACGCACGCGCACTCGCTCGTTCGTATAGCGCAATGTGTGGTCCATGTTAAGCGATGGTCAGAGGACATGCAGCATCGTGACAATGATGATGCTATTCTTTATACGAGAAGTTGGCCAATTTCGCTGGCCGCAAGCGTATCGGTGGCCGACTGAAGGCGATGGAATGGGGCAGGAGAGGTGAAAGGAGGCCCATTGGTCCATCGTACCAACAGATGCACCTGAAATCTACCTAAGGTAGGTAGGTACATTAAGTCTACCTGGCATGCGCCGCCGTACCTGGAGACGTGGGTATACTTTTGTAGAACAATGGAGCAATCGACGCGTGCAGAGGTACCGGGTGCGTACCCCGTATACGAATGGAGCAGCTAAGGCTTGACAGGACAAGACAGGACAAGACACCAGGCCGGGGGCGGGGACTGGCGAGGGGGCTGTGCAAGCCTCAGTAAATTAAAGGTTACGAATGTGCCATTGGAGATGGTCACTCTCGGTACTTGGCTCGTGCTATGTACTGTGCATGTGCGTGCAGGTGGCCGGATGCAGAGACGACGGCGGAGGAAGAGTTTGGAGAGAGGCTCTTCTTCCCCTTCTGTACCTTGGTGAGCGGTTTCTGCAGACTCCTCTACCGACGATCAGTAGGGAGTACGTACAGTAAGTGTGGTACAAATGTATATATGTACGTGTAATGGACCAGCACCAACGAAGCCACAAACAGCAGGATTTGCTCTGATCCGTCCGTCTCGACGCGCAATCCGCCCGCCAAGGGAGTTTCTTTTGGGCCCAAAAAAAGGTGCTGACTGCAGGAGTTAATGTATGTAGATACTTACACGTAGATACCTAGGTACCTAGGCACCTACCTTGGGTACCTCAGGTACTTTGGTGGCTGACATAGAGGCAGCAATAACAATCAGGAGTATAGCAGTGAATAGAACGGGGCGATGCCAAACAGCAGCAACAACAATGATTCCATGTTTCATTCAATGGAGAATATACATACGGATTAGACTGAGGAGTGAACACGCTGTGCCAGCTTGATCAACAGGACCCATTAAATTCATTCGTCAGGGGGGCATTGGCATTGACTTTCAAGACTGATGCTCAAAAGAAGGGGGCTCCAAGGTAGGTACCTAAGGTACCTACCTACCTGCAGACGTGTACTTGAGTACCCACATCCCCTAGAGCAAGTCACTTTTGCTAGCACGGATACGAGATGCCCATCCCTGATCGGTCGCATCCACGGTTCCGTCGACTTGCGGCACCCGCAAGCGGCCGCGGTAGAGCGAGGTATTGCATGATCTCGAAATGGCCGGCCGTCTCGAGAAGCGTAGCAGGAGAGAGCACGCTATCAGAAATAACGTGGCTAGGGGGGGGAGCACGCGTAGGAACCCGGCATAAGGTAGTAATGTGACGTGACCATGCTGCGTCCGACGACGTACCGTGTTCTGCAGTTTATTGAATTGGGTACCTGACAGGTACCTTGCCTACCTAGGTAGGCACTGTCATCGACTGCCAAGCAAACGCCAGACTGACGTTTGTTGGCTGGCAGTCAGTAAGTGAGCGAGCGAGGTGATGTGGTGATGCGGTGATATGCGAGCCCGGCTCCCTTCTAGCTGTTAAGCCAGAGCAGCCAGAGCATCGAGTGGCGTAATTTGCGCGGCGCCCCTCTTGTTCCAATCAACCCTGGCCCATTCCCATTCCATTCCCATTCCCATTCCATTCCGTCCGGTGGCTCGCAGAATGCTAGCAAGCCTGCCTGCCTGCCTGGGCTTGATTAGGCGAGTGAGGTACAGCGCCTGTACCTTTTGCGAGCGGATGCGACCGTGAGAGTCTGTACTCTATACGCAGTAAGTTACGGAGTACGCGCAGAGCCAAGCCGAGCCAAGTTTGAGCCAGTTGAGCCAGTTTTTGGCCCCCGACAGACAGCCAGCTACTGACTGCATGTACCTACAGAATCCACCGAGGTACCTAGGTAGGTACCTGGGTAATGGATGTAGGTGAGCCTGCACGGCCTGATCCAGCGCCAGTTCCAGGCTCCACCACCCACTCTGCCACTGTAATCCGTACAGTAGGCCCCCTCCCCTCCCCGATTCCTCTGCTTAGGCCCCCCCCCCGTCTTTTCCCACCTTGGGCTAAAGTTCAACGTTGGCTAGCATCGGAGCCGCCCCTTCTTCATCTTGCCGTCCCTTGTTCTGTTCTGTCTGCGTCTTCTGTTCTGCGTCTTCCATGTCCCATCCCCGTCCCATTCTCTTCTTCATCCGACCAGAGCCAGTCGTTTTTCCTCTTCGTTTCTAGCCCCGACGCCTCATTCGCGTATCACAGCACAGCACAGCACAGCACAGCACAGCACAGCAATACTCCTCGCTTGCTTGCTTGCTTACCTGCCTGCCTGCTTGCTGTCTTCTTCCTTTCTTTACACTCGCTCACTCTCTGACTCTCTCACTTGGTAAGTTTATCGCCCTCTCCCGCATCCAATCGACTCGTGCCGGATCCCGTGCCCTCCAGTAAGCGCCGGCCCTCCCTTTCCCGCCTCTCCCGCTGCGCTGTGCTTCGCTGTGTTTCCTGTGTGCTGCACTGCACTAGGTACCTACAGATTACCGCTGCACTGCCCTTGCGCCCTTGCGCCTTTCCACCTT
Source organism: Pseudonectria foliicola (assembly GCA_003693505.1). Taxonomy (NCBI): domain Eukaryota; kingdom Fungi; phylum Ascomycota; class Sordariomycetes; order Hypocreales; family Nectriaceae; genus Pseudonectria; species Pseudonectria foliicola. Next base: position 57,920 of record QUZD01000068.1, on the reverse strand, counting down.
GGAACCTTCCTCCCAGCTCCCCATCCATTTCCGCTTCCGCTTTCACTTCCACTTCCACTCTCACTTCCCACTCCCACTTCCCACTCCCACTTCCCACTCCCACTTCCCACTCCCACTCCTATCCCTTCTTTCTCTCCCCCCCAAACCTCCACCAATTCATCAGTCGCTCCACGTCACATCTCCCGACGACGCTGGTGCCATCCAAAGACAGCGACGACATCAACGACATCGACGACGATCCGACGACTTCGCTTGCGCGCTGGCCCTGGATCGAGTCGATTCCTGTCTTGGCTACCCGCTAACCTTCATCGCTCGCTACAGCCTCGACCCGATCTCTCTTCTTCTCCCACCGTCTCGGTGGATGCCTCTCGCTTGACGGCCCCGCCACCTCGAATTTCATCTCATTCCGTAACCGCGTCATTGTTCTGAACAATCCCCCCAGACTTCTCGTCAGCTCACTGTCCGTTTCGAAACCTACCGACAACGCGGATACACCCGCTCACCACCATTTTCACCACCATTTCCCTCCGGCTTCGACCAGAGGATATCCATCGCACCTGAACGGTTCGAGACCACCCCAGGTCAATAGCGAGTCACGATGAAGTCCTTCTTCACGGCACCACTGGTGCTCTTCATGTCGATGGCCGCGGTCCTAGCGCCGCTGGCCTCGGCCGAGAGGATGCTCCAATCTAGCTCTCTCAACAGTTGTCAGAAAAACTCGGGCTTCACGGCCAGCATGTTCAGCATGATTTACACCCCCAACAACAACTCTGCTGTCCTCGATGTAGTCATTACCTCCTCCATCCAGGCCAAGGTCCGATTCAACTTCGTCATCTACGCCTATGGCCTAAGAGCCACTTCGTTCGATCTCGACCCCTGCAAGTCCAATCTGCCAGGCCTCTGTCCCATGAAGGCTGGAAAAATCACTCTTCCCCCATTCCAGGTTCCCGTTCCTCCCGACGCTGTCTCGAAGATTCCTGGAATCGCCTACACCATTCCCGATCTCGACGCCCTCGCTGTTGTTCGCGTCAACAGAACCGACAATGGCGAAAGCGTTGCCTGTATGGAGGCTCGCTTCTCTAATGGTAAGACGGTCGATCTCGTCGGAGTCAAGTGGGCCACTGCCGTCATTGCTGGCCTGGGACTCGTCGCCTCCGCCATTGTTTCTGGTCTCGGTCACTCCAACACTGCAGCTCACGTCGCCGCCAATTCTCTCTCCCTCTTCAGTTATTTCCAGGCGCAGGCCATGCTTGGCTTGACCAGCGTCCGACTGCCCCCCGTCGTCTCGGCCTGGACCCAGGATTTCCAGTGGTCCATGGGTATCATCAGCGTCAAGTTCATGCAAAGGATCTTCACCTGGTATCAGCGCGCAACCGGCGGCAAGCCTGCCACCCTGCTCGATTCTCTCAGCAACGTTTCCGTCCAGGTTGAGAAGCGAGGTCTGCAAGTCGCTGAGGCTGGTCTCGACCTATTCCGACGCGGAGTCTCCATGATGCCGCGCGCCGTCACCGAGCTTGCCAAGCGTGCCAACATCAAGACCGAGGCCGGCGGCTACCTGGTGTATGGTATCCAGCGTGTGGCTTTCAAGGCGGAGATTGAGTCTACGAATCTGTTCATGACTGGCTTGACCTTCTTCTGCCTCTTCGCGGCCGTTACAACCTTGTGTATTACCCTCTTCAAGGGCCTCTGTGAGCTTTTTGCCAAGCAAAAGTGGATGTCCCCCGACAAGTTCCTCGAGTTCCGCAACGGCTGGATCACCGTTCTCAAGGGTATTCTCTTCCGAGTCACTCTGATTGGTTTCCCACAAATGACCATTCTGTGTTTCTGGGAGCTCACCCAGAACGATTCCCCTGCCGAGATGGTCCTCGCCGTCTTCTTCGTCGTTGGCATGACCCTCACCCTCGGATGGGGCGCCGTCAAGGTCATTCGCATTGCTCGACGATCCGTCATCATGCACCGCAACCCCGCATACATCCTCTTCTCCGATCCCCAGGCGCTCAACAAGTGGGGCTTCCTCTATGTCCAGTTCCGTGCTTCCGCCTATTACTTCATCGTCCCAGTCCTGGTCTACATTCTCATCAAGTCCATGTTTGTCGCCTTCGCCCAGAAGTCGCCAACTGCCCAGGCCGTTGGCTTCGTCATCATAGAGGCTGCCGCTCTAATTGGCGCATCGGTCTTGCGACCTTGGATGGACAAGAGCACCAACTCGTTCAACATCGCCATCTGTGCTATCAACTTCGTTAACGCCATTTTCCTGCTCATTTTCACCAACGTTTTTGGTCTCCCCAGAATCGCGGTCGGTGTCGTGGGTGTTGTCCTGTTCATCCTCAATGCTGCTTTCGCTCTCATCCTCCTGCTCATGCTCATCGCTTCCACGACCTTCGTCTTCTTCCGCAAGAACCCCGACGCTCGATACCAGTTTATGGCTGATGACCGAGCGTCCTTCATGAAATCGCAGACCCAGCTGACCACGACCACCGAGCTCGATGCGTTGGCAGCCACCGCTCGTGGTGACAAGGCTGGATACAAGAACCACCTGGACCTCGAAGACGATGATTCTCTGTCATCTTCCATGCAGCGTCGTACGGACAACAACTCTCAAGCATCGTTCCGGGACAACCCGCCTCGCTCTCCCATCAACCCATCAATGCCTCTGTTCCCCGCTGCACAGCGTTCGCAGAGTCCTTTCAGATCTGCGTCGCCAGCTCCTCATGGACACGCACCATCGGGTCTTGCCCCGCAACGATCAAATGATGGTTCAAACCCGGCTGCATTTAGAGCACAGAACAATGCCAGGTAAGCTTGAGTATTATATTGTACGTTGAGGTTCTATTTACTAACTCTCAGCCAATAGCCCCTGGCAGCGTGGTGCCGGATACGAGCATTAGATGAAGTATGAGCATAATCTCACACCTCTTTTGCTTACATGTCTTGACGACGAAGGTTTCTTTGTGTTTTTTCTTTTTTACTGTTACCCAGGATCTTGGGTGCGGCGTTGACCGCTATAGGGTTATCCTTTTCCTTGGGCTGGAATTTGTTTTACGTGCGGCAGCGCAATCATGTTCTTCCATGGGCAGGGCAGGGCAGGGCAGTCTACTGCCACAGATTCCGAAAGCTACTCTCGACCGCTGGAGCAAAGCTGAGTCAGGGATACATGATTGTGCCTTTTCCTATCTATTTTTGAGGGAGCATGATGAGGGCGTCTGCGACGAGACTGGCGTTGGTGCAAAGAACTGACCACTTGAGCTCTTGTATGAGTCTTTATTTTGTATATATAAGCCCTGAGATGCCAGTGGGACCACAACGACCTTGCTGCTTGAGTCTACGCTCAGACTGCTCAGACTTTTTTGCCGCGAGGGCGGAATGGTGCATTTAACAGAAACGGTTGCAATTCAGATAACAGAAACGTCTGGTTAGTGATACCGACCTACTCATTTGCATACCCAACTCTGGCTATCCTTACATAGGCTTTGGGCCGCTCCGCTTTTCCATGTTCAGTATTTGTAGTCAACATTTGAATTGCAGACTTCAGGTCCTGCTGTCGGCTACCTCCATGCAGTCCGGTGGCGCGCACAGGTCACGAATGACAGGGAAATGGGAAACGGCATTACCAATTCGCCCAAATAGAAGGGTTATCCAGGACTTGTTTCATTAGGGTCAATAGTGGTATCTAAGCTTCTAGCTCCCAACCTGAGGCACCTGGTACCAGGTGGGCTTGCCACTGGTTTGCCCGAGAATGCTGCAGGTAGATATTACTCCAACAGAAGAACACCCAAGCCCCTCTCCGTCTGTAACGCACCATTTGACAAAGAAAAAGGGGAAGAGATAGACTACAAAGAAAAAGAAAGAGAGATAGAAAAAGGTCAGATGTGTTGGTATTGGTACAAGACAAGAAGTTGCGCGCAGGATACACGGCTGTGCAAAGGGGCCAACGGCATATTGGCTTGAAGAAGGATGCAGAACAGAATAAGAGAAGAGGAGGTAAACAGGTAAAGAGGGGAATACGAAAGGGCCAGAAACTCGAATCGTGAGGGAAATCAACGCCCCGAGGACTGGATAGCTGTGGAGGTGAGCGGTCCAGTCTCTAGTATACTCCTTGATGCTTACAGACTGCGCCGGCGTTTTGTTTGAGAGCGAGAATCGAGTTGGGCTGAAAAGTGCCGCTTTGAAGAGTTTGCGTTCGATTGCGGATCAGAAGGCAAACCCTTGCTGCATGAGTTTGTCGACATCGCCGCCGGCGGCCTGCACGGCCTTCATGGCAGCTTCGCTTAACCTACGCCGACGCTCCACGGCTTCGCGCTCTCTCCTTGCCTTGGTCTTGGAGCTCCCGCTGGGCGCCACGCCCGTCATGAGCAGACTCCCATCGTGGGGGGTGAAGTTGACGAAGCCAATCTCGGCACTGCCGCCGCCGGTACCGCCGCCGGCCCCACTGGCGCTCGGCGTCCGGGAGCGACGCTGCTTGCGCAACGTCGTGGGCGTGGCCGGGGGTACGGCGCGCCCTGAGGCGCTCCGCATCGACGAGACGGAGCCTCCAGAGCTCTGGCGGGAGTGAGCCGTGGTCGGAGAGGCAGAGGGCGCGCGGGTCTTGCGGATGGGAGAGCAGGAGAGGTGGCGGGCACCCGAAGACGGGGCCTTGGGGGGGCGGTGCTGACGCTCCGAGCCCGGCGGGGGCGGAGGCGGGAGATAGGTCTGAGCGTTGACGGCCAGGTCGTTGACGAGCGTCGGCCCGTGCTGCCGGGGCTGCGGCATGTGGATCATGAGGCCCGAGGCGCTCGTGTCGGACAGGGGCGGCTGGCACTCGTACGGCAGCTCTGCATGTTGGGCGTGCATGGCCATGTTGAGGCTGGCGTTACGCTGCTGCTCGGCGTAGTCGCCGCCGCCGTTGTGCTGCTGCTGCTGCTGCTGCTGCTGCTGCTGCTGGTCTTGACCGAGCAGACTGAGATCCCACCACCCTGCATTCTGCTGCTGACTTGCGGCCATGAACTCGGCGGCCACTGTAGGGTCAGTCCACGGCTGCTGGTGCTGGTGCTGGTGCTGGTGCTGTTGCCGGTGCTCCGCGTGCTGCTGCGGCTGCTGGGCCCAGCCCCCCGTTGCGACAGAATTGGCCAGCTCAGACTGATGCGGGAAGTAGTTCCCGGCCGGCTCTGACTTGACGGCCGGCGACTCGGCCGGTGTGTGCCCGTGGCTGTAGAAGCGCTGGGACAAAGCCGAAGGCGGAGGAATCTCTACAAAGGGATCCTCGTAGTAGCCGTGAATAAAGCCGGCGCTCTCCGGTTTTGCGGTGGGTGATAGTGGCATCATTTCATGGGCTGTCCCATAGTGCTGCGGCTGCATTCTCAACGCCGGCGGCGGGTTGTCGAGTGTGGGCGACCCAGGCCGATCGATGGCAATCGGTGGAGGTTTCCGACCCTTGCGTAGCTTGCCGGCCTTGCGGATGGTTGATGATAGAGCCTCGACGAACTTGTTGGGTTTACGCGCGGCCGTCGCCGTTGAGGGCTCGCTGGCGTCATGGGCCAGGCCTCCCGCGGTCACGTTCTGAGGTGTCGGTATCGAAAAGTTCTTGACGGGATTCGACGGCGACGGATGTCGCTTGGTAGGTGAATGTAACGAGATGCCTTCGAGCCGGGGCAGCTCCGTGTCGGATATGGATGCGCGGGGCCGGCCCTCCATGGCGTAGCTCTGGGCGTGAACATTGCCCGCAGCGCCAAGCTGTCGGGGGTCAACGTCGTGGAGTCCATTGGACGCGGAGAAAGAGGTGCCGACTTGGGAAGTGCTGGATAGAAAATCAAAGTCGTCTTCGGCGGCTGTTGATACACCCGACGAGGCCGTCGACTCGGCCGGGTGAGGAAGCAGCATCGGATCGGTGAGTGTTGTGGGCATGCCCGGATCGTCGCTACCGAAGCCGTGAACGTTGGGATCCGACATGGCAGCAGAAGCAGCATTATCGTCGAAGTTGACAAACTGGCCAAAGAAGTCATTGGACGGGTCGCTGGACGGGTCGTCGAGATCCTGCCAGTAGAAGCCCGGATCGCGGTCCATAGCTTCAACCCTGTACTGCATGGCCCAAGAGGCCATGAGTGGCTGCCAAGTGAAGCACGGGAGCTGCCGAAGATGTCAAACTGCGCCAGACGTTTTCTCGTTATTCCTCTAGTGTTGCCGCCACCGAACGTTGCGGTTGTTATTGGTGTCGTTGTCGTTGCCGTTGCTGCCCTCCCAGGCAGAGTCAAGCAAAGAAAGAGTGGTTAGAAGCGCTGAAAAGAAGACGGATTGTCGATGGAGTTTCGGTAACTTGACGAAGAGAGTCCCGGTATCAATGGCTCGAGGCGCAAAGAAAAGCGAAGAGGAGCGAGGCAGCGATTGAACAGGCAAAGTAAGGAATTGGGTAACTGAAGAGAGGAAAGCGATCGACAAGAAGCTCTGGGCCCACGGGACAAGACCCGGACAATTAGACTAGAGAAGTATAGAGGCCGAAACGAGTGGACAGAGTTTGGCAAGTGAAGTGACGGCTGAGAGCAAGATGAAGAAGCCCAGACGGCCATCAACACAACGCGACGAGCCCAGTTCAGCTGTTGACTAGACACGGGACTGGCAACAGCTTCAGCGACAAATGCGCGGGCCGAGAGAATAAGACCACAGCAACGGTTACCATCGTCTCGCACATCCAATGGTGAAGCTTCTCATCTTGCTCCGGAATGCATCAGGTATGTGGTAGCATTCCAAAGGGGGACCCGCCAGTCACTCGCTTTTCCCTGGCCGACCGCACCGCGACCAACACGGCGGATCGAAGTGCGCAATGAAGCGTAAAATGGACCCATGAATGAGAAAATGATGAGACCATCCCGTACTGCTGTGATGGCAATGACGGAGAGCTCTTGGCTGTCTTATTGCTGTGCCAACGTCGTCCACTTGGACCCCTTTCTGCAGTTGTGGGCGTTTATCAGGACCGGGTTGTGATAACTTTGGAGAGGCATTCAGCAGACCAGGCACCTAGAGACTGGCGGTTGAGCCAATTGAACAGATGAACAAACAGTTTCGTGAGAGCCGTATAATTCTTCTGTGGATGAACAGCAGAACAGTCGAGAGCAGAGTCGACATTCAACCTGACGATGAAGCGAGCATCCTGTGCTTGTGCGTTGGAAAACCCTCCGCTAAAGCAGCTCACGGCACTCCTAATGCGCCCTGGCTTAGGGACGGTGATCGATTCCTGTCCGTACCTTGCAGTGTTGCGGCTTCTGTGGTCATTTCAGTGGACGTCGCTCAAGGAGCGAGTCAATGGTGGACCCCTTGTGTTTCTGGGGAATTCAATGGATGAATGTTCGTTGGAACCCAGCTTTATTTCTTGTCTTAGGCAGGGAATGCCTCCCGTCGCCCCGTCAACCATATCTGATCTGCGGTGCCAAGGGCAGGAGCATGGTGCAACTTTCACTGAATCACACGTGAGTGTCCTTCTTTTACTCGGACATGAAGATGAGTTCTTTGTGATTCAACGCCGAGAGAACAAATAACATGGAATCGCTCGATCATGGTGGTAATACAGTGTATTATTTGCGCCACATCGACACTTGCGTGCCCCAATCAATGAGGCTTTGTCGGCATGCGAGAACGCAGTGTCGGCTGGCACTGCCAACTTTGCTTCTGTGTCGTGTTCTAAAAAGACCCCCATTTGGATACTCCATACGCTCGACGTGACGATGGCTAACCTGACCCAATGCCCAGGTCAACCGAATAGCAAGAACCAAACCACCAAGCTCATACAACTTTGGGTATTGAACCAACGCCAAAAGGAAAGGAAAAGGAAAAGTAAAAAGTAAAAAGAATAGCCTTTGCCCACTTCGTCAGGTCACGTAATCCTGACAGATATGTGTCTGTTAAGTATACCTCTGTGCAATGGTACAGCGATATCGCATATATATACGCAAGGTGACTCGTACACCAAACTGAATTCGTTACCACAGCTCAAGAGTTGGAGCGGGGGCAGACGAAGTGAAGAGGTCGTGGATGAGACGTCTTGAGAGGTCAAGGTGATGACTCACACAGCCAAGGCCTCCGGGACCTTGGAGTGCCTGTGTCTAGTCTTATCTCGACGCCGCATCCTCGGTGCTGAATGGACGAGTTTGGAGCATCGGCTCGCTGCCTCGTGCGAAGTTCTGTAGGGGGTGCCGTATCTGCCAGCACTCCTAGGTTTGCTGAGAATTCGCCAGACCATATTCGCATCCATGTCCATTTCTATCTCGAGCGAGGACGACTCGTCTTCGGCCCCACAGTAGCCCTCATCCACCTCCATGCCGGCCGCGAGGGTGAAAAAGTCCACATCTGTATGGTACAGGGTATCGGGCTGGAGAGCAAATCCGGGGTCTGGAGTGATGAGGCACGGCTGGGGCGTTGATATAGTTAGGGACTGTAGCCGGGCGAGTCTATTTACTGAGAACGAGGGCGATGACGGAGCAGTGGATGGTTGTGGAGATGAGTTGTAAATGGATTCGGCATGATTTGAGGACTGTGGTCTCGCATGGCTGGCGATGAGATTGGCGGAAGGGCTTGGTAACGTCGAGGCGTATGGGTACAGTGGTGATGTTGCCATATTTGCCTCGCCCTTGGTGCTATTGCAGCCGAGGCATGGGAGATCGGACATAGTGAATACAGACTGGTTTCTGCGGTTTTGCTGGCCAAGATGAAGCGAAGACGAGCACGGTATGCGCCCGCTGTCAAGGTGATGTGTGTGAATGTCCGAGGCGGACAGGGCCCGGGAAAAGAGAGTGAATCTGGCAGTGACGGCGAGTGTGATTGCTGCCGATGGTTGCAGTGCAGAGGCGAGACGTGATATAGTGTATGACTTTGCTACTTGGGGTGCAGAAGAAGCAACGAGATGTGTGCAAAAGACAGAAGCCTGGCTGGGGGCCACAAAGAGTTGTATTTACGATATCTCAGTGGCCGGTGGCAGAGCGGGATCGCGGGGGGGGCGCGGTGGCCAAGCGTGCAAATGAAGGCATCGACGGCGTTGCGCTAAGAGTTGGCGCCGTCGATGGTTTGTGTGGATCGAGTCCGTGTGCATCGCAGCGACTGGACTATGTCCATCTGTACTTTGTCCGAACCTAGTGGTCCGACTGGATACGTACACCAAGGTACTGTACCTTGGTTAGACACGGTAGAGCAGGCTGAAGCCAAGTCCATCGCGGTCCCGACACCCTGGCGAGTTGCAGAGTCGTGAATATGCGGCGTCGCTGGTGCAGACGCCACAATTGCTGGGAAAGCGGGCATGTCTCGTGCAAACCAGCAATCTGCCAACGACGCTCCTACTGATTCACTGGTTACGGTTACAGCATCTTGCCCTGCTGGCAGCCCTGGGACGAGATGACGGGAATCCGGGACCCCAGATGAGATCGGCCGCCACGAAGCTTCCACCTCGCATCCGTCGGTGCTCTGCCGTACACCGTCCGAGCCAGTCCGATCCAGGATCCCGGACCAGCCTGAGCGGGTTAGTCTAGGGAGTCAGTGGCTGACACTGGCGCCTGCTCTCGCTTCCAAGGCTTCCAACCATTGAGAGTTGCCTCCCTCCCGTGTCCGTCGTCAAGGTCACTGCCCCTTGCTAGTTCACGTTGCTATATGCCAGTCGACGCCGGTGGCTGTATCCTTCAGTGCCAGCGCCTACTTGCGCAGAGCTTTCCAGATCCGTTCAGCTGTCAGCTCCTCCTAGGTGAAGAGAACATACTGTAAAGGGCCTGCCGTGGATGATGCTAACATCTCATGTCCTAGTGGCGGCGGGCGTCCGACCCTATGCCCGGGAATAACAAGCAAGCCAAGGCATCCACGCATTCATTCATTCCAGGTTTCCCCTTCGCCTTGTGGGATTGGCTGCTCCGTGCGCCGTCCATCTACTGATGCTGATCCCTCTTGCCAATCCGCAAATCTGTAATCTGTACGGAGTGCCCGCACTGCGCTCAGAGTACCAGGTACAGTGCACGGTGCTCCGTCCGTCGATCCTTGGAGACTTAAACCGCAAGCCCAAACCCAGCCGCTCGGAAGATTCAGCCCAGAAGCAGCACATTACGTGGTTCGACCTTTTGTCCTTGTCCCCCTCCCCTGGCGCGGGCTGACATATTGTACATATAGTACTGACGTGGCCGGGATGGAACCTTTTTGTCCGCTTATCCCTTCTTTGCCGGCTTCCATTCCAGCTCGGCTTCGCACCATCATAGAACCCGGCCCAGCGACCACGCCGTCGGTATCCTTGCCGTTGCACGTATGCTCTGCCCACTACGGAGTACAGAGAAATACTGCAAACCCAACCGTGTTTGGCGGATAAGAACAGACTCGACAGGGAACCCTGGTACTGCGTGAAACAAGGGAGAATCGGACCCAGGAATCTAGACGCCGATCGACCACCATCGGATTAGGGGCTCCGGAAATATTCCACTGCCACGCGTGCCGTCGATACTGCACAGTACTCTGGCGTGTCTGGCGTGTCCGGCCGGGACTGGCCCCAACAAGGGACCGAGCAAAAGGGAGCCAAAAAGACTCTAGCCGACATTGGACGCCAGGGCGCCCCTCAGACCTTGCGCTAGCTGGCTGCTATGTACATTCATCTATGTATCAGGCCTGTCTGTACATATGGATACTCTAAGCCTGTCAGCGGTTCAGTAGGCTGCCCGGCCGTATCGAGTCATTCGGCCCTCCCTTGCTGTGCATCGCGATTCTCTCCCTTAGTCGTATGTACAGTACGAATCCACGATCCCAGCGCAACGGATCGGACTGATCTGGCTTAAACCCTCCCGCTGCCACTCCCCCCGGCTCCCCGCTTTGGCAGTCCAGCACGCACCAGGCCCCAGCATTGAATTTTAATCCCAAAGTCCAACCTCGAGCTCCGCTCCAGAACCAGGGCGGCGGTCGGGCGGCGGTCGGGCGGCGAAGCCTGGCTCAAAAACCCTCCCTGCCTATGGTGGTTTCTCAAGGGCCGTTGATTGTCGACAAGCGTGCATGTTCGAGAACACTGTGGCCCAGTGACAGTTGAAGGAGTTTGGGTCTAGCCGCATTCCTGCCAGCCAGCTTGCCCTTGGCAGGCTTGTAAAGCTTGGAAACCACGCCATATCGCCGAGTCAGCACGTCCCAAGCGTCTCCAGCCAGGCTGCCCGTGCGAAGCCCTGGTCGTACGATGTTTGCTGCGCAGTCGGCGTAACGGTGTAACCCGACAAGATTCAAGACGACAAGACCCGACAATATGGAGCCCAAGACAGGTAGTGGGAGGCAGGCAAAGAGCTTGCGGGACGGGGAACGGCTCGGCCCCATTTTCCACTTCCCGCTCCCCGTCTCATCAGTGATCAGTACCCACTTCGCCCTTGGCCTCATGTGTGTTAAATGGCCTGGCAAGCCTGGTAGGTGTTCCTACGAAACTAGGCTGCAAGCTGACTGACGGTTGTTCACAACCACGTGTAGGATACCGACCTGCATAGAAGCGGCATGGGTGCCTGTGCGATGCCATGCTTCTCTGCTGCAGTATGCCGAGATGGTGGGGGAGCATGCATCGATCCCTCACTTGCACTATTGTTACATAGTTTGCATGTATCTCCTTCCCATGCATAGGCGAACCACGATGCATCGCCTCCGATCTGAGGCAGACTGTACTAGCTACCTAGATATCCAGTGCCTTCAAGTAGCCTCGTATGGCCACAAGGGGATTTGGCGCAATATGTGTCGGCTTTCCAAGTGCGGGTTTGCTGACGGGGATGGCGTGCGGACGGGAATGAAGGCCGACTCCCTGGCGATCGATATTCTATACGTTATTCGATCCTTGCCATATGATGCATTTGTTGGCTTGCTACCACCTCCAGCCAGCCGATCGAACTCGGTCGGGGCCTACCCTATCAGGCTTGCCTTGCAATAACTTTGAACTACCAATGTAGGTAAGTGCGTACTGCCATCGCTGCCTAGGCCCAGAGGAGAGCATCATACAGTACGTTTATCGGTGATACTTACAGGAGTACGCCCCTCTGCAAAGATGGATGCGGTCCGGCCGTTCCAGTGCGATCCTGCTTATCGGTCATCGCAGCACACATACTTTGGGCTGTGGATCGGGTGACTTTTATCAAGTGAAATCGGCAGCGCGCATATTTGTTCCAGTACCTATGTGCTGGACTATCCGACACAGCCAAAGAAGGAACACGATTACTAAAGTCAAACGGGACCCCAGATCACTCCCAGTGTGGCAACGCCAGGAGGTGGGAAAGCCAAGGATCCCAAAGTGCAACACTGATTTAGTGAAAGATTATTTGTATAGTACAAGGAGAGACTCCAGACTCCGTAGTCGTGTGAAGCTCATTTTGGCTCCGGCATCCAACTTTGGTTTTGAACCAACCAACAACATCCCAATTATTCTCCAAATTTGCCACAACACTCTGCTGAAACCATCCATTCAAACAAGCTCTTCAACGTGTTAGAGAGGAAAAAAAGAAAAAGAAAAAGGAAACCCCCCAAGACATCTGTAGCAGAAGGTGCGTGTATCACCAATTCAAGACCAGGCATTCGCCGACCAAGACGGGCCAATCACAGCAACAGGCGTCCTTGTGACAGCAGGCTTAGGCGCCCGGTGCAGCCCCACGAGGGCGCTTACAGCACCGCAGCGAATGGCCCCCAAGAGGCCGATCGCTGTGCCGTGATTGGCCAACTTGGGAAACAAGCTCGCTGCCTGTGGGCCCTGGAGCTGCGGCCACCAGCTGCGGCCGCATCTTGAAATTGGGGATTCGAGTTTGGGGTTGGAAGACGCCTCATGGTATCGCAATGACTATCAAGATTTGTGGTATTGAAAAAGATGGATATATATATGCTGATATACACATATGGGTTCAGTTCGTTTAAGCAGTGAATGGGTCAGGTTGGCTTGCACCAACCGGCTGGGCAGATGGCTAGAACAGATGCTTAGCAACTCGGAGCATCGCATCACCATCCATGCGGGGCTGGACGGACCCTGGTTGCGCAGTGCTGCTCTGCATGATGGCGGCAATGTAACTGCGCTTTCATGACACGACCTCTTTGGACAAGCTCCCTCCCAGCTCTGTCTCCTTTGCTACTTTCTCTTCCCTTTTCCCTCTTCCTCAGCACCCGTCGCCTCTCCTCGTACCCATCTCCCCATCGCCAGTAAGGCGTCAGCAATCGCCACCACCATGTCGGCACAGCAGCAGCAGCACTACTACCCTCGTAAGTCCAACTCCGGCCCGCCAGCTCTCCACTCCGAGCTCCTCATGCTGATGCGACAATTGGCATAACAGCGCCGCCAGGTGCCGCGCCATCACCAGGAGGTATGTGATCGCCTGAGCAGACAGCTGCTTGCCTCATACCTAGGTAGCTAACCACTTGCTTATGCGACTCCAGCTCCCGCCACTCCACAGCAGCAACAGCAGCAACACTATGCGCCGCCTCCATCCGCCTCGCCGGGGTTCTACCCTCCTCCTCCTCAGGGCCAGTCCAGTCAAGCCATGAGCTACCCGCCTCCTCCTCAACAGAGCCCGTCTCCTCAGCTTCAACCCCATCAGCCAACCCCGGTGCACTATCCTCCACCTCCTGCCGGAGCCGTGGCGCCGCAGCATCAACAGTATCAGCAGCAGCAGCAGTACTCGATCCAGCAGACGCCTACACCTCCGACCTCTGCCCCGCAGATACCATCGCAGCCCACATCACCACCGCCTCCGTTGTCACCGCAGCAGTACCAACAGCAACAACAGCAACAACAGCCAAGCCATTGGCAGGCAGCCATGCCGATGCGAGCCGCTGCTACGCCAGACACCCAGCCTCATTTTGATGCGCCTCCTGCGTTTGCAGACACCGGTAGTTCCTATCCGCCGGAGAAGCAATCTCTTGATCCTGCTCAGCAATATCAACAACAGCAGCAGCAACAGCAGCAGCCGCAGCAGCAGCAGTTCGACGCTGGTAGCTCCGCCAGACTACCCGGAGCGCCCCCGCCTGGACAATTTGTAGGAGCCACGGCTACATCTTCGGCCGATGACGTTGGTACTTTCAACGGCGGTAGCTATAGGATTAGTCACCGCGACTGCAACACTATTCTCACCATCCAGTTGGCCATGGGCTGCCCTATGAGCGGGAAACCAGGTGAGACCGCTGTCCCAGCATCAACACAAGTATGCCATTGGCTGACATGCTCTTCCAGGGACCATGATCTCCATGTCCCCGACCATCACACTCAAGGGATCCCTGAAATTCAGTGTAAAGAAGATCATATCTGGAGCAGACGTATCTACCTCGACTTATATTGGCCCCGGCGAGATTCTTCTGGCCCCACACTCCCTCGGCGACATCGCGGTTCTCCGCCTCAATGGTAAAGAATCCTGGTCCGTGGGCCAAGATGCCTACTTGGCGTCGACCCAGGGTGTTGTCAAGGACTTCAAGCGACAAGGCCTTAGCAAGGCCATGTTCAGTGGTGAGGGTCTTTGGGTGTATAAGATCAACGGTACCGGCCTATTGTGGATTTCCAGTTTTGGTGCCATAATCCAAAAGAACGTGAGTAGTGCCGCCACAGAGCCGTCTCAGTAAATCAAGGCGTACTGACTACAGCCATCAGCTGGTGGAAGGAGAGAAGTATGTTGTCGACAACGGCCATCTCATTGCATGGAGCTGCAAGTACGTGATGGAGCGAGTCGCGTCGGGTGGAATCATCTCCAACTTTGCGGCATCCGAGGGCCTGATGTGCAAGTTTACCGGTCCTGGTACCGTCTATATTCAAACCCGAAACCCAGTAAGTTCTTTGTTTGTCTTATTGAAAATTTGGTTGCTGACTTGGCTGTAGCGGGGATTTGCCGCCTACATGGGCGGAGCACAGTACCAAGGTTAACGTCGGGAGTGTTTGCAATGAACCTTTTCTGCTTGTAGCGACACAGAGTGTGATATCTACTACCAGCAATCCAAGCTACCTATCTAATGACTTCTCCTTTCCCTTTTTGAGACTTTTGTGAAGAGAGCAGATATTGAACGCCGGACCTAGACCTAAACGTGAGCCTGGACTCACTGGCAGTTGCTGGCAGTTGCTGGCAGTTGCTGCCAGGCGACACCTTCCCACACGTCGATTAAAGGACTCCCAAGTTGTTCTTTCCGTTTCCAGCTTTCCCGAGTGTACTGCTAATATCTGACCCAGTAGTATTCCATCTCTTGGCTCCGCCTCATGTTGATTTCTCTCTTGTAACCGCAGCTCACCTCCCTCGTGCACAGCATCCAGCGAAACCTCTTGGCTCTCTTTTTGGACTCTATCGCGCTACTTCTTGTAAACATTTAGACGTGTCCCGGTCTACAACCAAGCGTTAGGCCTCAGAGCCCCTCCAAAAGCTCACCTTCATCGTCATTGTCGGCTTACAGCCTTTTTCGCCCACTCGAGTTGATCAGCCAACTTGCGGCTGTTGTCAGCTACCCGAGTACCCAAAGCTTGCGAGGAAACCTCCAACCTCCTCTTAACCCTTTTGCTCAGTTGTACCTTGGGCATCTGTGTGTCCTAGGCTAGACTTGGTCGGTGGGCATCAACCTAACCTCTAAATCTGGTCTAAGGAGACTCGGAACCAGAGCTGAACATTACCACCTAGCCTTCTTCTTTTTTCCGAACCATCATTCGCCGAGGAAATTTCCACAGCCTTTGATTATCGTTCAAAATCAAGGAAATTGTGTCAGCTTTTCCCTTGGAAGA
Organism: Pseudonectria foliicola; assembly: GCA_003693505.1. Taxonomy (NCBI): domain Eukaryota; kingdom Fungi; phylum Ascomycota; class Sordariomycetes; order Hypocreales; family Nectriaceae; genus Pseudonectria; species Pseudonectria foliicola. Next base: position 42,244 of record QUZD01000068.1, on the reverse strand, counting down.
AGACCTCTTCCTCATACAACGGAACTACCACCGGGCCCAGGCAATGAGCACCGATCATCACGGCAGCTTCCCAACAATGGAATCTGATGGGTATGGGTGGCAATGGGGCGCTTTCCAGTCGGCCATTCAACCTCCTACCTATTCTTCCAAAAGATTTGTCGCCAACGAGTCGCTCAATGCATCTACAGCTTCTCGAGCGGAGTCAGATGGGGCGAGTGTCACTTCAAAGTTTGTCGAGGCAATGAAAAACCCGGACTGGAGGCACCGGCGTAGTGAGAACAGCTCCTACATATCAACCCAGTCAACGGACAGCCAGTCGATAATCGGCAAACAAGAGAAGCGTAGCGCTCCCAGAACTGATCCGCTTCCAAAGGATTATGCGAATCTGAGAGAGCCTGGCCACTGGGGGCATAGTGCAGCTTCTGACTGCTCGAAGTCCGAGCAGGACATTGACGCCTTACAGCACTGCCTTTCCGAAGTCTCTACTGACGAGGACAGATTCCCTGCGGGCCAATACCTGGCCGACCAAAACTTGTTTCGGTTGGTTCGTCAACAGGATTTCTCTCACCTGGTACCGGAGAGGAAGCCGCTCAGTCTCATTGAATTATGTCCGTTAGGTTCGGGTGATTTGCCCCAATACAGCAGCCATGAGCTGAAGGGCTCTTCTTTCCCAGAATTCGTTTGTCTTCAACGCCTCATCAAGAGCAATGCTCAAACAACTGGAGTAGCTAGCAGAAGTGATCAACAAAGTCAGTTAGTCGAGATACTCAACGCCACAGAACGGACACCCCGACGAATACGTTTGCGCTCTTCAACCCAAAGTTCAGTTTCAGAAACTCTGGATAGTGCCCAGGGCTCAGAATCAGGCTTAGACAAGGCTCGGAAAGCGGTCCTGGAAGATCGCGCGGTGGCAGATATTGGTGGCGCCTATCACGATCTCTTTTGCCGGAGCAAGACAGTTGACCGACAGCCAGCTATCAGGGCAAGCCCTAAAAATAGACAGTTCAGGCGCGAAAGCTCAGAGCCAAAGGATCAAAAGGCTGCATTTGAGAGATTGTTGCAGAAGCTCAACAAGAGAAATCCGCGAAATGCAAGGGTACCAGACGATAAAGAAGTTTCGGCTCAGCATCAGCACGTCGATGCGCCTTGTGAGCCTATCGCCAATAAAAGTTATCTGAAAGATAGGCGGGGGCAAGAACCCCCCAGTCCGACAGCTGAAGTTATCTCTCATCACGAGAAAGAGAGCTCCAACGACTCTGGGGTTTCTATTTCCAGCCATGGTCGCCTCAATACCTTAAATCCTCGGGCAAGAGAGTTCCTCTCCTTCACTGGCCAGAGCCAAGCAGCAACGAGCAACAAAAAGCCAAATGACCTGCAACAATCTCTTGAGGGCAACCTCCCAGAGAGAGGAGAGGCTTTGTCGGGCAGCCAGCGAATTTCTAGCAAAGAGGGACATGTTGGTCAGATCCCACCCTGTGAGCCGCCTCCTTTGATTCCCCACCAGATTGCAACTCCACCTTTTTCAGGGACCAGCCCTCAGATTTTGGCTGGTTTATTCGCTTCCGGTGTGGCAGATCCTAAAGAGTTCTCTTCCAGTCTCATGGCCCAAGCCCAGTATCTTGCCGCAGCAGCTAGCCTTGGGTTGAATGCCAAACCGTATCCTGCAGCCTACGACATGATTATGCCAGCTGGGAGACCGATGAATCCTCACGTTCCGTCAAACTCGTCACTGCACCTCCCTATCACGACATCCATGTGCCAAGTGTTGCCACAATCCATTCCTCCGGTCGCCCCCATCGGCATGCTGGCCACAAATGGCACACATCCTTTGCCTGTTGCAAAGCCTCGAAAGCCTGACCCTGGAAACCAACAGGCATACGAGGCATGGATCGAATGGCGCAAAGCTCACGAGCCAGGATATGCCCTAGAATGCAAGAAGAGGCAACAACGACGAGCACAGAGAAAGATTGGGTCCCATCCAAGTTTTGGACTGCCAGTCAAGTCTGCCACTGCTTCCAGTACTTAGTTATCGATAAATAAGCTACCGCCCCTTGTCATTCACTGTTATACCCAGCCAACGAAATTGTACAGGTTGTATGAGACCTAACTTCTCTATCTACTAACCCACATGAACATCGTGTGCAGGGAATGAGAAGTGGCGCATTTGGCTGACCTTGGAATGAACTGGGCGATTCATGCGGCCAACAAACACTACTTCCTCCCCCCCCATGCTCAACGGTCGTTGCACAGATACTTCTCTTTGCTCAATGGGAATGGGTGGTACTTGTATCATTGGATTCTACTGACTCGCCAAAGAAGAAGAAATTGTATAGGTCGGGCTTTTGTGGAACAATCATCGATGGCTATCTTTATTGGCAACAAAACAATGCCTTTTAGAAGAATATGTCGTTAGAGCATGGTCTTTAGGGGATCGTTGCCCTCGCCGGCGTACGGAGTGGAAGAGCGTAACTAGCAACTTGATATACATTACAAGACACGGGATTCAAGCAAGACGGCTGGATGCAAGAGCTATGATAGCCAATAATGGTTCTATGTATCTGACACTCCAAATAAGGGTGACACTGCCAGAACCAGGGCACCGGTAACGTTGATCTACAGGTTGCAGACCCCGGCCTTGGTGCTCCCTGACCCGTGTCTTTTGCTGGGCACTTTCAGCGTGGCTTCAACTAGTGCGATGGCTGTCCCTCAGCATGGCGGTACTAAAGGAAGGCAATAGAGCGCTACGCAAGATGGCCGAGCCAGCCTGGGCAAAGACGTATGGAGACGGAGACTTGGACAGGCTGAATGGATGGGTGCGAGGGGATTGGGCCCAACTAGGCGAAATCCATGAGCTAATTGCCATAAGCGTTTCATCATCAAATATTCCAAATGGTATCTAGCAACAACACCATGACACGCCCAAACCGAGAACATGGATGACACCAAACAAGGAACCAGACACGTACTATGCACTATCCAACTAGTCCTCGCCGGCCATCACTCCTCCTCAACGCAGCTTTTATCCGTGGACATGCCAGAAACGGCATTCTCTATCCCGTATTTGATCGCAGGGGAGCATAAGCCCCATCCTGTAGGAGTCTGATGGACGACCTTGACGCTGTCGCTTGCTGCCCAGTCATTCAACGTCTTGTCGTTGGGGCCGCCAAACTGAACAACTGGCACGTCATCTCCAGGATCACTCTCTAGATGCCGCGCCACATGCTCCATCCTCTGATCCCAAGCCCTGTTCCCTCGGAAAACGCTCACGCATCCCTCGGCGGGGCAGCACATGTAGGTCGGCAGTTGGCACCTCTGGCGGCATGCTTTTCTTTGCATGGTCTTGAGATGTTGCTCGACGTCGGGCACTTGGTCTCTGTCATAGATGTCCGCATCGTGAGCGGCTTCAGGGGGGTGCATGCGCCGGACATGCTGGGTAAATAGATCCTTGCGTCGGAAGGTTTTGCCGCATATGTTGCCATCAGAGGGCAGATCTGATGCATGGTCGGAGACTTCTCCGAAGCTGCTGGCAGCGCATAGCCAGTAGGTCAGGTTCAAGTGTTGCGAAGCGACGTGGCGCTTCCACTCATTCTTGGTGCAAAACGTGGACTGGCACCCGGCATAGTTGAAGACACAGACAAAGGGACGAGTATGCTGCTTCCTGGTGTGCTTTTGCAGTGCCATGTCATCCTTGAAGGACTCAGTACACTGGCTACAGGACCGAAGGCCCTTGGGTAACGAAGAGAGGGGTCTTCGGCTCAATTGTCTCGACGACATCGTGACCGCCTTGATTATTTTCGAAGATGTAACCGGTCGTTTCGTTAGCAGGCGACGCGAACCGTTTTTTCGAGGTTGCGACGTTTTGCTAGGACCTCGCGGCTCATGTTGTTCGATTGTCTCCGGTTGTGGAGTGACGTGGGTAGCCTGCCCTGGCAGGTCGAACTCGTTTCCAATCCTCTCTGGGTCCGGATAGGACGGATGACGGTAGACTTGAGACGAATATCCATAGGAAGAGATGTGTTCAATGTGGTCATCTGATGTCGGAACTGGGTGATGGTATACAATGTTGCCATGCACACTCGGATCCATACGTTGATTCGTCACAATGTCGTGCTCGCTGCTATCAAAGAAGGCATCTCGGCTTGGGTTGATTTCGAAGAGATTGACGCAACCACTGGGGCCGATTGAAGCTGTACCGTTGAGAGAAAACCGAGGATCCAGGCCGTCCCATGACTCAGGCGTAGCTTGTAGTATGAGGGGAGACCGGGCATCCAGCCCGGGTGGTGTTGAAGGTCCCAGTGTGCCTTCCAGATATCTTTCGATTTCGACGACGGAGCTGTGGGATCCTGTAGCATCCGAAGAATGGTTTTGAGACAGAGGAGAACTGTATCGTGCGTGGCATCTGGGGCGAAGAGGGGAAGACGTGTTGCAATATCTGACGCTGGGGGATGTTGATGCATGGTCTGGTGAGTCTGACGCAATGGTTTCGAAGAGGTGCTGGCAAGGTTCCTGTAAATACCGTTGCATCTGAGGCGCTCCGCCCCAATACGTATTGCCCTGGTCTGGAGTTTCGCCATATATCTGGAGTCCCGGATCTATCAGACACTGGAATGCAGGTCTAGTCTGCTCTTGTCGGTCCGGCGAAGGGCCGGAGTAGTGGTGCAAGCTGTCGCTGGAGAACTGCTCACTGAAATCGCCAAGGCAGTGCGAACTGTAAGATGCAGAGGACATTGTAGGATGGGACAGGGGCAACTTGGGAGCAGACGGTGTAACGAGAAGTTGACAAGTAGGCAGCGCTCCCTGTATGATTTGGGGGAAGTTTAGCAACGAGTAAATGCAAGGTATGCATCAGTGGCTTTAGGAATGGTTCTTGAGAACGGCTGGTTCAACACCTCAGTTGCGCCTGTTCAAGAGAGAGGTTCGAGGAACGGCTGGTGTTGATGGCAAGAATACTCATGGACAAAGAGGGAGGATGGGATGCATGGCTTAAAGAAGCCAGTCAGTCAGCCAGTCAGTCAGAT
>QUZD01000068.1:0-36968 GCA_003693505.1 Pseudonectria foliicola | reverse complement strand
TGGTGTATGGATGGTGAGTGGTGTATGGATGGTGAGTGGTGTGTGGCGGGCGATGCTTGGTGGGGTGGGTGTGTGTGTTGTAGTGGGTGGGAAAAGGTCAGGAAAAAGCTCAATGGTCTCGCCTTGAAGCATAGCCGCTTGGCCTGTTTATACCTGACCTGGCCTAACCTGGACTGGGCTAACAATCGTCTGTACACCAAGAAGCTGTTGTTGTGAAAGAGGGACATCTTGTCAGGTGGAGGGGAGACGGGGAGAGAGGGAGGGGGAGAGAAAGGTGGCGCCATTGTCATCAGCCCGGACTTGAGTATGCCCAGAATAGGCACCACCGTCCAGGTCCATCCATACCTTAACCCTACGTACCTTGGCCACCTAAGTACTTTAGTTACTACTCACCTACCGAGGTAGGTGCTGCAAGACGTACGCGATCATGTACTGTCATTCGTGTTCCTGTACGAACAAGGGGCAGATCCGGGCACTCGGACACTCGGGCACTCGAGATGGCTGACGGTTGGATGCCGTGATATAGTCTAGCTGCAGCCAGAGGTTGACGCCATACGGACGACTGACCTGAGCTTCCATCTACAAGGTGTCAACCTACCTTGGGTGCCCTAGGTACCTAGGTGCCTACCTATGTAGATAGGTAGGCAAGGCAGGTAAGTAGCCCATGCAGACACTCGAGTGCTTGATTGCCTTGTTGGTCCGCGGTCCCATGGTATGATGAGGTATCAGAAGGGTCGAGAGTGGACAATCGGACACTAAGGGCTCCACTGGCTAGCAATTGGCAGTTGACAGTTAGCAGTCAGTAGTTAGCAGTCAGCACTGAAAAGTCATTTGTACTCCTCCACGCCGGTCTAGAGATGGGCTCCTATACGTTATCCGCCTGCAATGTAGACTGGTTTCCAAGGCAGTAGGCACAGAAGCCAGACATCCGTCCTGGTACCCAAGGTACCTACCTACCTACCTAGGTACCTTACCTAGGGACCTATGGAATATGGGATATGGGATTATGGTGGGGGCCAAGAAAGGATTTCACACTCAGCAGGTCTGGCCCATGACAGAAGGCAGCTGGATGCCTGCAGATGCCCGCAGATGCCCAGTCAAGCAATAAAAGTTGTCAGCTCCGAAGACGTACATATGTATGCGCAGGGTATCGTGGTATCATGCGGATGTGATTGGCCGGTACTGACAGTGGCACTTTCCTACTGTATACCTACCCACCTTAGGTACGGTAGGTAGGTAGAGTACGTGCAACACCCAGAGTTGTTCCGATATCTACCCACGATATGGAGGAAGTAAGCCCCTGGATTCAAGTACCTACCTACCTACCCAAGGTACCTATTACAACGTAAAGATAGGTGCCCGCATAACTTACCTGGTACCTACAGCAGGTCGGTAGGTAGTATAGTAGGCAAGTGCAGATCAGACAGCTTGTCAAGGCAGGACCGGCCCGGTGGGGCCGCTCTCAATATTTGCGTTAGCTAGAGACTAGAGCCTGGAGCTATAGTCTATACAGTACAACATGTACCGAGTCACAACGGCCACTCCCGCACCGGACGCTGCTTCCGAGGCCCACTTGGACTGCGGAGTGCGATACATAAGCACAGGTTCAGCGGGTACCTGAGCTGGAGTTTGAAGCCTAGCTGCGTTCTTTCTACCCAAACTCCCTGTCAACCGCCAACCATCATCTCCATCTCCATCGCCATCTCCATCGCCATCTCCATCGCCATCGCCATCGCCATCTCCATCTCCAGACTCCACCACCATCACCATTAACATCACCATCACAATCACAATCACAACCTAGCCACAGATCCACCCATCTCATCCACCCATCTCATCTCATCCATCTCATCCATCCATCCATCCATACATCTCTCCATCTAGCCCTTTAGCCATTTCTTACCGTTCCAGGTCAACGCGTGTCAACACGTTGAGCCCAGCGTGGATGACCGCCCGAGACATTACGCAACCCCAGCTCTCATGCCAAGGAGGCGCCCTCTTCCGTCCTTTCATTACCCACACATGTAGGTGCTCTTCCTTGTTGCCTGTTGGCTTGGCTCACGTCGCACAGCTGTCCGCCTAGTACTCCTTGTGTTCGCGCACTTGTTCCCTGCGACCTACAATACAGAGCTAGTCACAAAGCAGCACCAAGTCGGCCGCATGCTGAGCTGAACTCCCCCACTGATACCCCTGTCTTGCAATCTCAGAGCTACTCTATCGAGAAATTCATCCGAGGTCACCATCCGTGTCACTCTTCGAGCCTCACTGGGTTCAAAGGTAACCAGACAGACTCTTGCAAGGCATCGACGCCCTACAGCCCCGTTGTGCATCTTGAGCCCTCAAATATCTGTATACCATCTGCCGTCTGCGACTTGCATCTTCAGCACCCAAGTAAAGCAAAGAGGCGTCCGCACGCCTCACTCCCTCTCGCGACTAGGCAGAAGCATAGTGCCTCCTCCAATCTACCCTCCGCCTCCTAGATGCCTGTTTCTACCACTACACGCGTCTTGACCGGTCCCTCATCCGTGTGTATCAACCTGTCATGGGACGTCAGATCCGCCCTAGGAGAAATACCCCGTCGTTTGCCTATTCCAGATATAGCTAGCAGTGGACTTGAGCGTGGGGGTGATGATGAATGTATCTCCATGGGCACATTTATTGTACATAACAAAATCCTTGCTCTCCTCCTCCTCCCTCCTCCCTCCTCCTCCTGCCCGGCTTGAGCGTCGACCGTCCGCTTCCATACTCCATATTTGCAACAACATTTTGCTTTTTCCTTCTACTTACCCATGTGCTCAGTCATCGGCTACGGGATACGGAAAAGATGCTGGATGGCGCCGCAAGCGCTTTTGGGTTTGCATACATTAGTGTCATGCATCTCCAGCACAAGCTTGACGCTGCCTTGCTCTCCACGTTTCCTCTGCGACACCTCAAGGCCACCTACGAATGAGCCCCAACGCCATCGTATTCAAGGACCGGGGATTAAAGAAATGGTGTGTCCAGCTGGGCTTGAAAGTGCTCACATTCATCAAAGTCATCATGGACCCGTTACGGGGGTCACGGGTGTACCGAAGGTCGTGTCTATCGTAACCATCTCCACTCTCTTACCATTCCCACAGCCCAACAAAACTCCCTGTGACCATCACCCCGGCTTCTCCATCTTCCAAAGATCGCCCATCCCCTATGGCTGGTTGGTCACCTCTGACTCTTGCTCATCCAAAGACTCGATCTCGCAACCCTCGCACATCTGGTGCTCACAACTGATGCAGGAAACAGTCGTCTTCACCATCAGGACGGACGCACACTCACACTAATAGAAGGAGAGGATTAGCACCGTCTCAGTAATCTGCCTCGGACCAGGTAGGTAGGTACTCACACATGTCCACATGCACGTAGGCTTCTGCCGTGGTCGCTTCGGAGGCTTCACTGCGCTTTCTCCGCTCAACTTCCGCTTCGAAGTTGAGGTCATGCTGCGAGGGCTCCGCGACAACTCTAGCGACTGATGCAATACTCGGATGTTCACATTCCGTGCATCGCCGTAGCCCGTGTTCTCTAGGTTTTCGATATGTTTCCACTTGCTGATGTCTCTCTTGGCCGATCCATCCCGGCCGGAAAAATGGTCGTCGATATGGTTGCATCGCGATGCCCATGCCTTGGCCCGTTCAGATCCAGTTCCAATGACGTCGACGCAGAAACCACACCAGAAGCGAAGATCGCCTTGGTATCCAAAACGGCAAGCGTCCAGTTTTTCCTCGATTTGGCCCATGTCGCTCATTTGATGATCTCGCTCAAGGTGGCCTCGAAAAGCGCCCCGCTGGATGTAGAACTTTCCACAGGATCCCTCTTGATTTGACCTGCTTTCCTCGCATTTCCAAACCTCAGTCTGCGTGTGCTGACTGCCCTCGTGCCTCTTCCAGTCATTCTTACTTCCGAAGGACTTTGAGCAGCCGAGGAAAGTACATCCATACGGCCTCTCGTGTCTTTTGATATGCTTCTTGAGCTCGCATTTTCGACCAAAGACCTTGTTACATTTCGGGTCTGGGCATAGAAGCTGCAACTTATCCGAGGTTGCGTCAGGAGGCTGCGTCTCTATTTCTCGTTCCTCTTCTTCCGCTTCCTTTTTCTTCAGAGCGGCGCGCAAGGCATGGTGCGAAAAGGTCTTGAGATATTCTACAGTCTCACCAAGAGACTGTTCTTTATCGGCCAATCGTGCTTTAACAGCAATCACACAGGAACGACTGTCAACTGCAGATGGATCCCTGTTTTCTTTGGCTGGCTTATCGGATGAGAATGAGGCGCTTGGGGGTCTGGCTGCTGAAAGCGTGAGAGGTCGTGATGCACGTTCCTCAACTGTGCCGGGCTCGCTTATAGCCACGACTCGCGATGGCTGGCCTTCAGAGCACTGCGCAACACTTTGGCTGATTAAGGGAGTCGCATCTTCGCAACCATCATCTGGGCAAGGAACTAAGTCTGTCTGAGTATCTGACAATGCATCCTCGTCCCAGTCCTGGCGTTGTGGCAAGGAGATATCGACTGTGCGGCTGATAGTGCTAGGCTTGATGAAGCCTCGTGAGCCTTCTTCGACAGATGATAGGAATGCCAGATCGTCTTCGGAAGAAGAGACTTGATTCAAGGTTAGTGGACTTGTTTCTGAATAAAAAGACGGCAGCCCTTCTCTCGTACTATTGTTTCGAAATAGGTCTTCAGAGAAGATTGAAGAAGAAGAAATAGCAGAAGATGCAGAAATATTGAACGGTCGAGAATCTGCAGGCAAGTTTGGGATTGAAGTGCCGACGCCTTGGAGGTCTGGACGCAAGGGAGCACTGAGGAGTCTAAGTAGGTGGCTTGAACAGGGGGGCTATCGGACAACACATACTGATAGAGATACTCCTCGAGAGACGCCTCTGGACCTAAGTCGACCTTGTGCTTGCGTTTAAGATGAGAGCGGAAGTTGTCCGCTCTCGGCCAAAGCTTTGGTGGGCGCCGGGAAGCACAGCCCTCGAGCTGGCACACGAATCTGCGACCAGAGACTGAGAGGTCGGCATGGACACTTCTCTTATGTCTGTCCAAATCATTCTGCGTGCTAAAGCCTTCTGAGCGCACGCAGTTGGGTACATTGCAGGTGTACGACTTGTTGTGTCGGGCAAGGTGCTTTCTAGTTCGCGTCAGAATTTTGCTTCACACATGAGGGAGCCTTCCGTTGCCTACTTGAGTTCAGCCTTGGTTCGTACCGACCCGCCACAGACATTGCAACGATGCTTGTGTTCTGGATTCGCGGGCGCTGTGGTGATGCTCAAGGGGCGCTCTGTGTCATAATAAAGACGGGGCTGGTTGTTTGAGGTCCTGTCCTGGCTGATGTGGAAATCTCCAATAAAATTGGTGGTCAACTGGGCCTCGGTGTTCCTACTCTCCTCATACAGGGATGTGTTATCACTGCTCAAGAGGGCCTTGGTCGCACTTCCATAAGCTGAATCGCCAGCATTTGTATCGCACTCTGACCTCCAGGTCGGGAACGATTGCGTGTTGATGGGTATCCTGGTCGTTTGGGGAACCCTTTGACAAAACTGGCCATTGTTCGGTACGCCGAGATTTGGCGGGTGCCATGGAGCGTCCGCAACGAGGAAACTAGCAATATCCCAGGACCCTAGAGCTGCATTGCAAGTCGTTGGGCCATATGGGCCAGGCTCAAGGGGGATGTGGCCGGCACCCGAATGGCGAGGTTGGCCTACGTTCCCTTTGTCCATATTGGAGTAGTCGGGCGGCGGACAACGTTTCGGTGGCTACTGTTCACAAGCGCAAGCGTCCGTGGCCTCGAGGATGCGTACGCACTGGTGCAAGGTAAAGCACATGGGTGCAGGACAGATCCTTGGGATGGATTCACGGTATAAGGGCGTAGTCGAGATGGCCGTGGGCTCCGGGTCGAGTAGAGTAGCCAAGATACCTAGGTAGGTAGGCACCTACTGAACTAGAACGACTGCAGGGCTTCCGGCAAGGTCCGAGAGGCGCAGCAAAGATTGAGGCTCTTGGGCGGCCAGCCAGCGATGGCTGTGCTGTGCTGTGCTGTGCTGTGCCGTGCCTTGCCTGGGCTGGAGTCACTGGACTGGCAGCGCGTGGGGAAGTGGGGAGACAGAAGTGGTGAGCGAGTGAGCGAGTGAGTGATGGATGAATTGATTAGATGGTTGATGATGAGACTGGGCGGTCGGATGGCTGATGGATGGACGTCGGCAAGAGGGCCCACAGATGACCTATTGCTAATGACGGTTTGCTGGACGGGCAAGGTGCGATGGGAGTGGAAGTGGGAGTGGGAGTGAGAGTGAGAGTCAGATCAGGGTCGGAATCATCAATGAGCAGCTTTGATGATCACGTTTGAAAGCTGCCGCATATGATCATCGAGGCTGCCTCATGTTGGCACGGGCGTTATGCAGGCCCCAAGGTGGTGTAGTTGTAGGCTGTGAGATTGATTGCAGTAGTATCGGAACAGACGTTGAATAGCAGAGCAGAAGGGGGTCAAGGATGACGGCTAACAGCTGGCAGCGAACGATGATGCATCAGCATCCATCTCCTTTCCCGTCTCCTCAACAATGTTCCGACGTGAAATCGCCAAGTAGCACGTCGCCTCACTATTTCCATGCACAACTGCCCGAAGCGACCTGTGACACCTATCCAGCCAATCAATTTGCCGGTCTATACCGCTCGAGCAAGAAAGAGAAAAAAAAGGCAGCCACAAGGGCAGGCTGTGAGGCGTCCAGCAAGGTTGCGAACCATTTTTGAATCCTCCATAGTGAAAATGTAGGCCGCGAACCAAGAACCCAACTCGCCATGGTGCACGGCCGGGGGAGTTGGCTGGCTGGCTTTGTAATTTGCCAAGGCACCAGCCATGAACACGACGTGGAATTTACAAAAGCATTTGGCTCCCCTGATACTGACACATGTCTAAGTTAATCTGTAGAGCACGATGGCTGCCTAGGTACCTTGACCTCACCTTAACTACCTACCTTAGGTAGGTACCTTACCTAGCTAGGTGCCAATCCATGGACGCCCGAAACATGCATTTCCAATGTGCTGTACCGACCCATGTGCTGTCATGGCCATACTCAGCCTTGACAAAACACAGGCACAATGTGCAGATTCGTTTACCAAACCTTGTTCGTTTGCCTTACAATCCCCTACTCCCGCTCCTGGAAGTCGGATACTTGATATGGCTCTCTCCCCATTCCGATGCCAGGTCTCGCAGATCCACCCACCGGTAATCCTGCAAGGGGACTCTCAATCTTGCCCGTCAAAAGGGACACGGGTACCTCCTGCAGAATATATCTCAAATATCCAGGGCTTGTGATTTCCCCGAGGCGGAGCAATAGATGTAAATCTCGTGCTGCCAAGTACCTGTAGGCACCCCACGCCCACGATACGAGCTGACAGCCTCGCGCTCGAGGCATTCAAGGTGAACCACCTGCATCATCTTCCGCTTTCCTCTGCCTTCGTCTTCATGTGTTCCTGGCCACTTGCGTTCCTTTTGAAACTATCCTTTGTGCGCTCTTCTTGTTTGCTTAGTTTCCCCTTACCTCGCCCAGTCACCGCCGGCCCATGCTTGCTTCGTCCGTCCGTCGCCGGCCTGCGTCTTCCCGCAGTTGACCAGCCGATTTCTGTCTGTCAATCCGTCCACAGAGTCTGCTTCAGCTTCGATGCAGCGGAAAGGCACGCAACGGATACCTGGCGATGCACGCGTCCGGGCGAAGACTTGGCCAACGGGGAGTTTGGGTCCCTCGTGCAGCATGAGCTTCTCGTTCCAGACATTCACTCACATGGAGGATGATCTCTCATCTGGCATCCAAACCAAATGCTCTCAATGGTTTCTTCCCTCTTAGTACCCAAGCCTAGCTCATTAGGCACATGGTTATTCTGTACTACACAATGTTGTATAAAGCATATTCGGCATTCTTTGCCAAACATCCTCTCTGGGAAATCTACTGGGGCTGCTGCGCATGTATCATTAACTGGTAAAAGGTAGCGAAGCAACCCAGTGCTCGACTAGACAAGTCTCTATGTTGCTACTCTTTCGAAACGTCAATAGGAGATGGACCTCCGCACACTGTACAACCGATGCCTTCTGCCGCGGCTGTTTGTACCCGCCTGCATCTCGACCGCATGAGCAGACTTGAGGGGATCTAGTCTAGGAGTTTAGGGGCTGCATTCATGTTCCCGGTGCTGGCAGCCGGCTTGATGTTGCTTGCCAGCCAGTTACGAGACTGCAAATTGGGACGAGCGGCCTCAGAGAAGCGGGCGTTGGGACGCCCATGCTCCGACAGCGCGTCGATGGCAAAGCCGCTCATCAAGTCAGATTACTGCTGGGCCGCTGTTATGTGTTTCCAAATCGATCATCCTGCTTTTGGGGTGTTTGAATGCGCTGAGTGATTAGCAGGAAGCTGGCTTCCCAAGCTACCCCTTCATTGGGATGCCCAAGAGGATGAGTCGACAGCAAACTCAGCCATCCATAGTCTCCTCATCACTGTGAAAACCGCATATTTAAATGCACGGGTCTACCTCCTAGCAGCACCAACCGACATCAGACCTCAAAAGACTACTTCCTAGAGGCCTTGTCTTGCCCCAAAACAACAATCTACCCTTTCTTTGGATTACTGAAGGATCAGCCTCTCAATAATCCCGGTATGCAACCTCCTTTTCTATGAGACGGAGGCACCCCCAAAGAGACACTAACAGTCTACGTGAAGCCCATCATGTGCGATTGGGAAGAGTTCCTCTTCACATGCAACCACTCGATTGTCCGTCTCAAGTCGTTCTGCCACTTTGCCCGCAACGACCCGTTCCACCAGTGCTTCGGCGTCAAAGTCTTGCGCAAGTCATGGCGCCAGTCTGGCCCATGCCCAAGCTGTGTGGCTGCCATGCGAGAGGCTCATATGCAGGGGTAGTATCGGAATGGGTAAAACCAATGTCACCGGCACCGGGATAGATGCTGATGTGATCTTGGGTGGCTAGTACTCACCATATGTTGGAAAGAGTTTCTTAGTTACGATAGCCTGGCATAGGTAGGCAGTGAATGGTACTCATTAGGCTAAAGTGCTTACCCAGTTACTGAAGGCTGGGTAATCAAGCCCACGAAGCGGCCTGAGATACATTCTGGCGTGTCAAGCTCCTGAGCATGGCAACGCAACCCGGTCAATAAAACAGAGAGGTAGGCCAGGTCATAGCCTGTTTTTATTGATATTCTCTTGGGCGGATAGTCATTCCATGTTGGTGGCACCCTCAACGACGCCAACGATATTGTACCGCTTGGAGAAGAAGGTGATCCAGTCGTTCAAAACGCCCTTTTCTTTGTCGTCCAGATCCTGCCAGTCCGGGCTCACATCGGCCTCCTTTGTGGATGTCTTGCCCAATGCTCGAGACGCATCCTTGCCCGCAAACACTATAAAGAGGTTGTCAGCATTCCGTCCATAGATGATCATTCTCTCTGCAAAGTGAACCAATAGCGTCGGCCAGGGGAGAATTACCGTGGTATGAGCCTCCAGGCTGGTAAGCCTTGTTTCCCGACACATCATAGACCTTGCCCTAAAGACAAAGAAATGAGCGGGATTCAAATGTGGTCGGCGGGTTCAAGATGGTTGAACATACCTTGATAGCTACATAGCACTTTTCACCATTGGTACCTGGTGCTTCTAGTCAGCACAATACAGCACATGTCCGCGATTGCATCACCGAGGGGGATCTGGCGGGGTTAGGTTGGCTCGTGGGCAACATACCGTTTGATTTGGCCAGGGTTTCTTTGGAGATGGGATCGCTCTTTGGCGGGTCCAGGTTCACCGGAACCTTGGGTTCGAACTTGCCAGCCATCTCGTTGGTGCTCCAAAAAGTAGCCGAGGTTGATGGCTTCAGGATATACAAGAAAGCGTTGAATCAAAGGTAGAGTGAGAGTGTGTGAGTTGGAGGTCCAATTGGACCTCGGCCGGCATATCACAGCCAGCCGGGCTGTCCACGGTCGGTACGTACCGGCACTAGCCACAGACAGCATCCACCGCCACATGGCTTGTGTAGTGAGCGCAAGCTTCTTCTCCCACCATCGTCATCGTCTACAGCAGAGACTCCAGACTCTAGACTCCAGACTCCATCTCACACTCTGGGCCTGCTCTGCTCCCTTTGTCCGCCCACCATGTCGGTCACGGCAATCGCCTCTTTGAGGCCTTTGCGAGGCCAATGCCTACGACACGCAGACACCGGCCTGCTGTCCATCCAGCTCCGGTCGCGCTCCGCCAATCTCCAGATCCGCGCTCTGGTACCCCTCGCCCCAGCTCAGCGCAGATGGCAGACGAATGCCAATGGCCGCCAGGGAATCCCGGATCAGGATAACAAGATGAGCCAGCTGCCCAAGAGGCAGCAGCCCAGCCCCAATCCCATCACATTCCGCAAATTCGCCGGGCGGGCCTTGGGCGCTGGCCTGCGAAGTCTTCTTACCGCCTTGAGTCCGACTGGCATCAAAACGGCCTTCCGTCAAAACCCAGGTTCAACTACCTTTGCGTTATTTCTGTAAGAGTCCCGGCCGTCAGCTACTTTGTTAGCAATCTAACACTTCCCTTAGATTAGCAGCAATCGGATGCATCTTCGTCTACGCTGTCAAACTCTACTTTACCTATTTCTACCATTCTCAGTTCACGAAATACCCAAAGCCCATTGCAAACTCGCTACGACGCGCCCTCTACTATACCAATATCAGCCCCGATGCGGAGCTGGCTCTCAAGTACTACAAGCGCGCCATGGAGCAATGCGCCGACCATGGTCTGGATCCTTTCTCCGACGAGGTCCTGGGCATCCGAATCCAGACTTCCTTCTGGCTACAGAAGATTGGCAACTACAACGGCACGCTTCAAGTTCTTGAGGCCGTACTCGGCGACTGCAGGAAGTGGATCGATGTCATGGAGCAGTCCGTCCGGAACGGCAAGGTGGATACCAACGGCAGACTTGTCTCGTCGACCCCGGAAACAAAGGAGCCCAAGACACTGGCGAAGCCCGAGACGGACTCCGACGACAAGGCGGAGGAGGAACTTATGGTCGAAGGTCTCTGGACTAAGCGACGCCGTCTGCTTGCCAAGGCAGTCGGCACGGCTGTCAAGCTCGGAGAGCTTTACTCGGATGAGCACGTCTTGGAGCCGGAAAAGGCCCAGAAACATCTCATTTGGGCCGTCGAGACTGCTTTGAAGGAGTTCCGCCGGCGCAAAACGGAGGGTGTCAAGCCTGACGAGGGCGACTGGCTCTCGCCTGAGGAAATGGGCGGTGCCATGGAGTCTCTCGGCCGCGACTACGAGAGCAAGTCCCAGTTCCACCTCGCCATTCCCCTCTTCTTCCAGGCCCTCCGCCTCTGTGAGAGCCCCTGCCACCGCGCCGTCATCATGAACAACCTCTCGGCCACCTTCGCCCAGTACCCCATCTACACGCCTGTTCAGGCTGAGCCCAACCAGTCTTTGGTCGAGCTCCAGGACGCCGCCATGCCCACTACTCGCAAGGAGTGCCTCGAGGCCGGTCTCAACTGGGCCAAGAACGCCTACGTTCATGCCAACGATGTCAAGGGCGATGATCGCACCCCCGAGTGCGATGAGGCCTGCGCCGTGGCCCTCTGCAACTGGGCTGATGTCGCCGCCATGATTGGCAACACCGACCTTGCGCGCAAGAAGTACAACCAGTGTATTGATCTGAGCAAGAAGCTCGACTTTGCGGAGGCAGTGAAGCAGGCTCAGGATGGCCTTGCTAGGTTGGCCACGTCGGCGTCCAAATAAGCGCGTGATCTGATGACCATGTGCAGGTGTAAATATATGTACCAACTATCAGAGGCGTTTGGTGACAATCTAGAAGAGGCATACTGCCGTGGTAGCATGAGCTTGTTGTGTTTTCCCCGTGCTACCTACATCATGCGCTGGGTTGACTTTGCCAGTCTCAACCATAATAAGTTATTAACCCTCTGATGTGCGGATGATCAGGGTTTTTTTAAGAATATGTTATATCGGCCAAACGAACATGTTGCCTAAAACCGTGACTCCCGACGCGCCTAATCATGAACAATCTGTTCCCGACAGTATCTGCAGCAATGCAACAGTCATCCCTCCAGTGTTACGCCGTGCTCTTTTTAAAGTCAGCCCAATTGTGTTTCTGTCCGTTTAGGTCCCGTTAATACTTTATGCCATCTTTTGCCTCTTGGTGTCAATACTATCGCCAACCGCGCCGGCAGGGTTGGCTCCGTTAGTCGGGAGATCAGCCAGCGGAGGCCTACCAGCAGCCGCATCACCTGGCGATGGCCGTTTCATTGTTGGTGGTCGATACGATCCCCTATTTGCAAGTGGACTGCCTAGGCCACCCGGCGTGCCGATCCTACGCGTCTGGTCTAGCGATGGGTTGACCATATTGCCTCTGCTGCCCTGAGAGATTGGAAATGAAGGGCGCACAGGCGTGAACGTACTCGTGTTCGAGTGGGGGGTAGCTTGAGCTTGGGGGGCGGCTAGAGCTTGGCTGGCGGCTGGCGGTACGTGCTGACCATTTCTCGCCACAGGCTTGGAGGAGTTGTGGTCGATTCCTGGCGTCTTGCGGATGGAAGGACTCTCTGCTTTTGGATTGAAGGCTTGTTGTGCTTGGGGCGCCGCGATAAGAATATTGGAGGAGCCCTGGATGCTAGCTTCAGGAAGCTGGCTGACAGCTCGGGCAGAAAAGAAGCCCACGCTTTCGGGGATATTGGCGCTTTGTGCCGCAGGGGGCTGTGGCCGACCAGCCCCAAGCTGGTTATTTGGTGTTGGCGTTCGAGTCGGAGGAGCAGAGAGCCGGTTTGATTGAGCAGCTTGACCGCCGTTCGACGGCCCTTGGCGTGTGTGTGCTTGATTTGGTGTTTGTGGCGCGCGGTTGGCGGTCTCTCCTGGTACATGCCTGGGAGGCTGTCGATTGGTTTGTTGCGCCTGGGCGGGAGGCGCAGTCACCGCGGGCTTGTCACCAACAGTTTGGCCAAGGGCGGACGTGGACAGCATAACCTCGTCAGGGTGGCCATCTTCTGGTACACAGAAGTCTGCCTCATCGAGCTCTACAGACACTCAGCTTCAATCTCCTCAAACCCATCTGAGGAAAGCATACCTCCCAAAAAGTCCTCCAGTGAGTCAGCTGTGGGCTCTGTCCTCAGAACCGCAGGTGCCGGGCCAGCAGGTGCTGTAACGGTGGGTTCAGCTTTGACCACCACCTCCTTCTTCACAAAATCAGCGTGTCTATGAAGGCTTCCCTGGTCAAATCTCTTGACAGGTTCAGCCTTCACCTTGGTTACCTGCTTCACATAGTCCTTGTCATATATGCAGTTACCCAGTACGTTGCCAAAGCTTCGCAACGCGCGCTTCAGACCATCTGTCGTGCCCTCCTTCTTAGCCTTCTCAAATGCCATAGCCTTCCCCTTGGCGTTCTCGATCGAACCATATCCAATGTCTTCGTGAAATGTCCCATCTCGTAGAGTGACTCGCACGATGACTGATAGGCCTATGCTGACACGTTGGGTCTGCGGGTTCTCATCGGCGAAATCGACTTGTATGTTCTGAATAGAGGAGGACCATCCGTTGAAGCCAAAAACCTCATTGGCAAGGGTAATACACTTCTCAGCAGTCAGGTAGTGAACTTTGGTGCCGCCGGGGCCAGCACGCGCAGAGATGTATTCGGGACCGAGTTGTTTGTCAAGCTTGGCTGAAATAGTGGCAATATCTTTTGCCGTCCATTCTGAGATCCTTTGCCTAGGCTCTTCAAACGGATTGGCTATCGTGGTATGCTGAGCACCTGGGCTAAAGGTAATGTCAGTAGACAGGTAGACAGTGACAGGACGAGAGAAGAGCATACGCAGGCATGATTGTGACAACTAAGCTATGCTTTCATTGATCAAATTCAGTCGCACATGGAGTTGAGCTCCTCAGCTAAATTTTAGAAAGCGGAATGGAATTGAAGTTCAGATGTGGGAACGACGACGACGACAATGATGATGATGATGATGAATGGATCACGCAGGCGTGCTCGACGAAGCAAGCCCAGACGCGGTTTACAATTAGGCAGTAGCGCGTCAGCTTCCCACTCAAAACAGGACAGCACGTGACTAGTGGCAATGGCAGCCTAACTTCCTACTGTAAGTGTCGGGAGTGGCGCCCCACAACGTCCATGTCGCCCCGCCAGCTTTGGCTTGGCCGCTCAGCTTGCCTTAGATGGATCTGGAGAGCTGGCGGTTCAGCCTCAGACCCGGGCGGGAACAGACCATGAATCCGACCGCCTAGAGAATGGATCACGGCAGACAGCCAGGCTACTAGCCCTAAGTTACTAAACGCGGTGGCAGATGTGCAAACAGAAGAATGTGAATTACATAGGAAATCAGGCGCATGTATGCCTGGGCCTGGGCCACATTCTCATTGCTTTCTCCATGTTCTCTAACCAAGAACGATGGATGGTGTGGTTCGCTACATACAGTGACGATGTGGGCTAGTCTCAGCTACCCAAGGTGACAAATGAAAATTAAGAGAATACAGTTGTGATCCCTGTGATTCATGAACGATAAGAAAGGGATATCAGGAATTGCAGTACAAAACGCCGCCCATCCGCCGTAAAATGAAAACGAGGCTTGTGAAGTCTATGCTAGCCGGTGATGCCAAATGAAAGTCGTCAAGGGTCAGGTCGTGATATGTGCAGTGGCTGTGCCACGTTATGCCAAGAATTCCTCCGGCACCGCTCTACCAAGGTCCGACTCGAACTGGCGCTCCGTAGGTGCCGGACATTAGCTGGTTCAAAATGGAGTTCTGGTCGGGGTTGTTGGTGTTCGCGTTCGGTCCCATCCAGCCGACATTGTTGGCCATGGCGTTGATTGCGGTAGCTAGTCGTCCGCCAGATCGCTCATTGTGCCGGGACAGCGTTTGGTCCCATCCACCAGAGTGCAGGTTAAACCCACCACCCCGCTTCGCTGCTTCGTTGATGACAAGCGCCCAAGCCTTGGAGATTTCCTCGTAGGCGTTTTCCTTGTGGTGCCGGAATGCTTGGGGTTGCCAATCAGGCAATTCATGAATAAGTTGCGTAGCACTGTCGAGGAACTGCAGCGACTTGACCGGTTGCGTCTCGTTGGGCGGAAGAAATTGAGGAGTGAAGTCAGACAGGGCGTCGATCAGGGCTACCAAATGCTCCTTGACCCGGTAGTAGGTGTACTCGGCACTGCTCTCGCCATAGGGCACAGCAGCCTTGAGCTTTTCTACGTAACCTTGCAGAACGTCGAGAGCAGACGAGACAGTGGGACGGGGGGCGCCCGAGACAACCTCTTGGCCAATATCCGGGTGTCTCTCGCATATACGCTCAAGGACGGTTCGCAGTTGGCAAGTATCGAGGGTCTCGAGAAGTCGGGGGAGGGCGAGGGGTCGGCCGATGATCTCATTCGATCGAACTTTCTTGGCAGGGCGAGAAAGTGGTCGAGTGGAGATGGCAGGAGAGCTTTGGGGAGACATGGCCTCGTCGCCATCTTCGTCGGCTTTTCGTTTTCGGTTCGACGACATGTTGTGTAAGGGCGTTACTGTAGAATGGTCAGCGCTGGGTGATTGCGGCATAGATTCCTCGCCTGAGAGGAGCGATCAACGGAGCAGTGCGAGACACCGCTCCTCAGGTCATGCTTCCAGATCAAGTCACAATGATGCGAGTACTCACAAGTTCGCTGGGGAGAGAGGCGGTTTTCGTGTTGATGAGGGAAGACTGGAGGCTGCGGTGACAGCAGAACGTTCATTGTGGACGCAACTTGGTACGTTTGAAAAGTCCCGCGTGCAGATAGCGACAGACACTATGAATGATGGAATTCAGAGGGCGGTCCGGGAATGGCGGCGGGTGTGGTAAGGGAGGGGAGGGGGTGGTGGTGATGCGAATTTTATTGATGGAAGGATGCAAATGATCGGTGTGGAGATGATGGAGGAGGAGAGAAAGAAAGAAGGAAAGAGGGCGGGCAAAAGCTGTGGCGGGTAGGAGCCGGGAGTGTGTTGTAGGTAGTGGGGAGTGGAGACGGTTTTTAGGCTGGCTGGCTGGCTGGCTGGCAACGGGAGGTCAGGTACCTGTACAGATTACGCCGTAAACAGGAGACGAAGCTACTGCAGCAACAGCCAGGTCAGTCAGTCAGTGCATCCCTAGCCCTTAGTCGATTGTTTACGTAGCTCAACCCAAGCAAGGTAGAGATGGCACAAAGGGCCAGCTGGACAGGCCAGTAGCAGTGCGTAGTGGAAAGCGGTGAATGGAGACAACGAGAGTGGTTAAAGGGGGGTTTGAAGTGGCAGCTGCATAAAGTGGCACTTCCAGCCTGTTATAGGTGCCCAAGTCACGCGAGGCAAGGCAACGGAAGCGCTGCGCTGTAATTGACCTGACCGAACCCAGGCGGCAGGCGGGCGGCGACCCAGGAGGAGAGGGAATGGAGGAGAGTGAGATTGTGCATTCTACAGGCCACGGCGGCGCCGGCGGCTGGCGACCTTTTGAGGCTTGAGCTTTGGCTGGCACTTGGATTCAGGTCCAACAGGCTGGGTAGATTTACAAGTCGGGTCTCAGTGTCACCAGGCCGCCAAGACCCATCCATCCATTTGGAAGGTCACCGCTAAGGTACCCTGGACACCACCGGTAATGGAGGGGCCCGGCGCTAGCCTCATCCACTGCGGACCTGTGGCTAGTGCTCTACCAGTACGTACCTACCCACGTCCCACGAGTGAAGCCCCAAGAGCCCCTCTTTCAGATCTCGCCAACTCGCCAGGGATGGAGCCCCGTCCGCTCAGGTCCATTGTCCCTGCACAAAGGTTCCTTGGGACAAGGGACAGAGGACGAGTCGAGCAGTCAAGATGCTACCTAAGTTAGGTATATAAGTTATGCTTCTACCCCAATCAGGTCTGATCGGCCATACCGCTCCCCAGCTCAACTGCGCAGTTTGTCTGATCTGCTATTTATGTACACAGACATTGTATGTGATCGTCGCTCTTGGATGGCGGGGGTTCACTGAGTTGACAAGGCCCTCTGTTATTGTCCCAAAATCAAGCACGGCTCTTTAGTGGCATTATTGTGCTGGTAGTTTGCGCCAGAAGCAAATAGCCACGCGCCCACTTGATCAGGAGACACTTTGACTGGCATGGCACTGCTCTGCCTTGGTTTTGTTTCCTCCATCTTTCTCCCGGCTTCCCTTTACATACCTACTGACTTGTTTCACCATCTCCGTCTTCTTTTCCCTCCTTGCTCGTATCTCAGAGCTGTTACAGTATTTCTACTCAACAGTGGCTTCACCATTGATCTTGCTCATGGTTTCCTGGCGACACTATGTGGGCCACCTGGGCACGCCCGCATGCCTCTCAAGCCTCTCTGCATTTCCTTTCTTTGTGCAAAATCTTCCATTCCAATTCCAACATTCACTGTTCCATTTGCCTTGTGGGATTACAGTATGCCATTGAGACGCTCTCTTGACTGGGGTGGCTGGCTTGCTAATGAGGACCCCGCCCTTATGAGACTGGAGATGCCCTGATTCTCCATTCTTCCAACCGTCCTTTGCCCGTTAGTACTAGCCGCCGTTGGTTGATCGCTATTCCCATTAGCCATGCAAGCTCAGCAATATCGCAATTGATAATGCAGCTTTTTAACTCTCGCTTACTCCGTCAAGGCTAGAATCCAGAGGCTCAGGTCCACTATGGCGCCACACATTCACACAGTCTATCTTTGGAGCGAATAAGACATTTAGTGTACTTTGTAGGTCATCCGAAACAAGCCTCAGCTGACGGGAGCTGTGTGGAAAAAGCATGTCTCCCTTTCATGTCACAACTTGCCAGGTGCAATGGGCGCTATCTGAGAAGGGAGGGAAACGGATCACATAAGCTTCCATCTTGCAGCAAAGTACAGGACCAGTAGCTTTGGCCGTCAATTAATTCTTGACGTCAGCTCCGCCGCATTTGTCTCGGTGAATGAAACGGTCACGGAAAGTAACTCTTATACAGATCACACCCTGGAGCTTCTGGCCTTGGAGTTGTTTGAGACCTTCCCAGGAAACATCGAAATTGCCAGGGCTTCTGGAAACGCAGAGGCCGTGATCCGAAAAGAGCTATGGATTGTTCCAAGTGCATGAGCTTGCTACATACAGGTGAACAAGGTCGCTCGCTGATCCATACGATGATGATTGGCTCATTTCTCGGGCTTCTCCGCAAGCCCAAGTCTAGGAACTGGCCCCACCGTAGCGTGGATCGCTTATCGCTTATCGCCCAGGTACCCTCTAGAAAATTTCTGGCTGCCAGAGGATTAGCTACCGTCTCCAGTCCAGCAGAAGCAACACACAGCAACAATGGCGGCTACAAAGGACAAGAAGAAGAAGAAGTCTTCCAAGATGGAGGTGGTTGAGAAGCCCGAGGTGGTTGTTGCCGAAGCCGCCAAGTCTCCGGAACCCGAACAGCAGCCAAAGTCAGATGACGATGTTCCCGCCGAGTCAACACCAGCAGCGTTGTCTGCCAAGCGCAAGGCCTTTGACGAAGAAGAGGCCATCGAGGTCGACGTTACCGCCCCCGAGCCACCTTCGAAGCGCGCCCGCCGTGCTCTCAAGAAGGGCAAGGCCCTGCCTGCCAAGCAAGACAGCGACGACGATGGCACTGGGGAGAAGGGCGAGCAAAAGGCCTCTGCGCCCGCGCGCTCTGAGCACGGCGTCTGGATCGGCAACCTGCCCTTCACCGTCACCCCCGTCGAGATGCGCAAGTGGCTCGTCGACAACTCTGGCGAGTCCATTACCGACGACATGATTACGCGCATCAAGCTGCCCAGCACAAAGGACAAGACCAAGCCGGGCAACAAGGGCTTCGCCTACGTCGACTTCAACGACATTGGCCCCAAGGTCGCTGCCATTGCCCTCTCCGAGACGGAACTGGGCGGTCGCAAGCTGCTCATCAAGGACTCGCGCTCCTTCGAGGGCCGTCCAAAGAAGGAGGAGCCTGCCGCTGTTGGTGGCGAGGGCGCCGGCGACGGAAAGAAGGAATCTGCTGTAGACCCCAACGCGAGCCGCAAGATCTTTGTCGGCAACATGGGTTTCAAGACGACTGATGAGGACATTCGACGGCAATTTGAAAAGTGCGGCGAGATTGAATGGGTCAAGGTCGCCACCTTTGAGGACAGCGGCAAGTGCAAGGGCTACGGCTGGGTCAAGTTCAAGGAGCCCGACGCCGCCGCCTGGGCCGTCAAGGGTTTCGTCAAGATCAAGGAGGCGGTCGAGACCGAGGACGACTTCAAGGAGGACGCCGACGAGTCGGACGCCGAGGACGATGCGCCGCCGCAGCAGCAGCAGAAGCAGTTCAAGACGCGCAAGTGGTGGGTCAACCGACTCCTCGGCCGCGAGCTCAAGATTGAGCTGGCTGAGGACGACCAGACCCGATACAAGAAGCGCTTCCGCAAGGATCCGTCGGACCAGAAGGCGGACGCGCCCAGGGCGAGGGGCCCGCGCCGCACCGACAACGAGGGTGCCGCCGCCGCGCCAGGCGGCGTGAAGCCCCTCAAGGAGGCAGAGGATATCCAGGTAGCCAGGCTGACGGGTGCCGTGGTCAAGCACACTGGTACCAAGATGACGTTTGATTAATGGTAGGGATGGCTGTCGATGGCTACCCAGATGGCCGTGGTCTGCCGGTACCCTGGTATCGCATCACACAATACGGATCCTGGCCATGCCACCATTTGGATCGGTCAGGAAGTGATGGAGAGGGAAGCACACTCAAAAAACTACAATTACTGGCGTTTGGCTTCTGGCGCGGGGAACGTGAAGCAGCAGGCACTCAAGGGAATGTGATGAGGCGTTGTTTATTTTCCGTTGTCCTCGGTATATATGTACAGCTCGTCTTGGTGTGTCGTAAAGAATGAAGCTACGTACAGCAGAAAAGTAAAGTAAAGGATAGAAACACAGGACATGACTTCATGAGCATCATTTCGCATTACAAATCGTAAGCACCGAGACACGCTTCCCCTGGGTTTGTGCCGCCGCCAACAATCCTTTCGTTATGCCCGGCTGAGCATCAGCGGCACCAGGGCGCTCCGACACTCGAGGCCCCGATGGTCTTCCAGCACCATTCCGGGCCCAAACGCCGTGCTCAAGTCTCTCCCAGCCAAGAGGCGGCAAGCGCCCGCCTCGGCGAAGCCGCGGGACCTCTTATTGCAAAACTCGCGGCTGAGCTTGGCCAGCACCGCCTCCTTGGCCTTTTGGAGAGCGCTGGTGCATGCGGCGGCGTCTTCGGCCAGCAGGCGATGCGCGTCTTCCTGGTCGAGGTTGCGCCGGACAGGAGAGATTCCACCATCGTCAGAGGGCGGCGTGTGCTTTGTGTTGGGGTCGTAGGTTGTTGGCTGGAGGAGGACGGGTTGAGGGTCCGGGACCAGAATCGGCGCCTTGGTCATGCTGGGGACGGGGCTGGATGAACGAAGCGTGTGCTCTTCAGAGGAACGCTTCAGGCGCGGGCGGGAAGGTTTGTGACGATGAGTAGGTCTGGGAGGCTCCGGAGGAGAAGGTTCTTCTGCAGTTTCGGACTCGCCACTTCGGGGATATCTTCTCCGGCGACGGCGGGAACGCTTCTTTCGTAGCTTGGTCGTGATACTCGTGCCCTCTTCATTCGGAGCCTCACACTCAGATGAGGCAGGGTTGGCATGTCCTTGCAGGCTCTCAGCATTGCCTCTCGCCTCTTCGTCCAGGTCTAGTCCGCCCAGATCAACATCGAGCAGTTGACGGCTTGCGGCGGCTACAGCGGCACTGGGACTAGGGAGGTATTCAGAGCTAGGGCTCGTGACGAGACTGCACTCTGATGGGGTGGCCAGGCTACTGCTGCGAGACCATGAATCGTCGTCGTCGAGAGGAGCAAGGGCTTCGTCCCAGTTGCCATTGTTAGATAGTGATACGCTCTCAAAGTCAAACTCCTTGACAGTCTCACGGTGGGAGGTTATGAGCTCCCGCAGCTGCATGGCATTCATGGTGGCATTGCGAACTTGAAGCTGTCTCAGCTTGGGGAAATGGATGGGACCCCGATTGGGTGGGGTGGGGAGTGGTGACATTGGGGAGGTGACTTCATGGAAGAGCTTCTTGGAGGTGCGAGGCGGTGCAAATAGAGGGTCACTGGAGAGTGAAAGCGGGCATGGACCTTTGCGGCCGCGCCAGGTGAATGTGAACTTGTCCAGGTTGGGGGCGAACTGGCGGATGTAGTCGTTGAGGATCTTGAGGTGGTCTCGGCCAGGAGAGGGGCCGTAGAAATCCCAAGCCTCAACCGAGATGCTCAATCGGGTAATCTGCTTCCATCGTCGGCTGGCAGATGGAGCACTGCCAATGCCGTGAATGTGGCGGAGATAGTTGAATGCCGCAGGATGGAGGGATGAGAGCGAGAGCTTGACTAGCTCATTCAGGGGCGCTCTCTCTATGGAGATGCGCAAGCTGATGAGGGCATAGTCGACGATGTCTCTGCGGTACCGCTCCCGGGGATCCTGGCCGGGACAACGTATAGTAAGATGGCGCATATTGGGGAGGTTCCGCATAGCGTTGATGAAGCTGGGCACGTTGGTGGCCGCGTGGAAGAGAGGCGGGTACTGCTGAGTGAGGATCTCGCCCAGTTCAGAGTTGGCATATTTGGGGCGAGTGAGCGGAGAACCCATTGAGGTGTGAGGCGTGTAGAGAAAGGCA
Source organism: Pseudonectria foliicola (assembly GCA_003693505.1). Classification (NCBI taxonomy): domain Eukaryota; kingdom Fungi; phylum Ascomycota; class Sordariomycetes; order Hypocreales; family Nectriaceae; genus Pseudonectria; species Pseudonectria foliicola. The sequence continues at coordinate 15,292 of QUZD01000068.1, read as the reverse complement.
ACCTCCCTGCCGGTCCTGGGATGGATGAGAGGTGGGAGAAAGGTGGCATCCGAGTGCGGGAGGTAAAAGGTGAGATGCTCAATGTGGTGGCCGATGCGGGCGAGGGCAGCGACACGAGAAGCCCGCGTAAAGGTGGAGGAGGAGAAGGAGACGTGGACGCGGGTGAAGAGGCGCTTGGTGGTGAGGTTACAGCAGGCGGATGAGGCGAGGCGGAGAGAGCAGATGTCGTCGGTGGAGAGAAGGGGGAGCAGGGCATCCCTAACACGTTCGCTTCTCAGGACGGCGAGAAGGAGTTGCTCTGATGATGCCATGGCGATAGCATATCTTGAGGGGCTGCAGAGTAGAGAGTATGAGATGTGCGCGACGGCGGCAGATGTATGTGTCAAGCTCAGTATATGTGATTATCGTGCATTTATCTGAATAAGGGTTGATAGTAGATGGTAGATAGTAGATAGAGGTAGGTAGGTTGGTACGGTAGAGAGGACGGGAGGCTCGTGTAAGTCAACACTTTGATAGCAGTCAATCAGTGATGGTACCAGCAACACCTGGACTTGAAGATGGGAATGGATATTTGGGGGGGAAGGGTTGCCCTGCGAGCGATGAGACTGGAGCAGACGAGATATATCTCTCGGGGTTCTGTCTGTGATCTGTATGTGCCATCCCATCACCAACCCCATCCATCCATTCGTCTCCATTGCTTTGCTTCCCCTACAGTAGCTCGCCTCCATGCATCCGGTCCGCCATCACTTAGTGCCGAGCCCGGTCTACATCTGCATCTTGCATCTTCTGCACCTTCCACCAGGGAGGAGGGGACGAGAAGAAACACCCTGCAGCGCATTCCCATTCGCAGCGCGACACCGAGAATCGACTGGCTGGCGGTGACTCACGGCCTTGCACTGGTGCCGTCTGTCTGTCGCGGCATCGCGTCGGTCCACACCGCGCCGGCGATGCTCGTTGGCCGCCCGCCCCCGGGCCCCCGCTTCGTGCTTTGAGCTTCGTGCGTCCTTGGACTCTTGGACTCTTGGACTTGGGAGTCGTGGGTTGACGTCTTCTGTTCTAGCTCTTCTGGCTGGTCCACCAAGGTGCGTCGTTGATGCATCCAACTGAGGCGCAAGGTCCCCCACCCCCCTTGTGGCGTCGGGCTGCATTTGGCGACATGGCCAATCATGGGCGTGGCTGACAACGCGATAACACGCGCCTAGCTGGCCAACGTCGACGCGGAGAGCGACTTGGATGCGGCCTTGTCATTGGCTTACACGGTAGACGCTCGCTCAGCTTCGTTGGAAGCGCGAGGCCAGTCAACTTCGATGGGTGACTCAGAAAGCATCCAATCGAGGGAACGGGCGTTGTATCCCTCTTTGGATCCGGGCTTTGTCAAAGTCAAAAACCTCACATCAAACTGTCGGAGACTCGGCAACGGCATACATATACAGACATACAGCTGAACAGAGGTTGACATTCCCGATTCTCGCCGACACAGACGGCCTTCTCACCCGCCAGAAAGATGCTCCCCTGCAGCAAGTCCTCGGTGTATGTAGTAGGACTCCCCCATGGACGGAGATGGATGGATGACAGGCTACGCACTGCATATGCATATGCTAGTCGATACCCGGCATTGCAGGTGATTTGTCTTGCATCACACGCCCAGTCGTCAAAGATTCGCGACCTAGCAGCCGTGACTCTTACACTGCTCCTCTGCTCCTCTGCCCCTCTTCTTGCTGCTTGCTGGCTCACCATCCAATAGCCTGACTGAACATCGGACCTCTTCGCCGGCGTGTTGTCGACGAGAGGACCATCGTTGCACTAGCCCTTTCTCTGCTTGGACGAAACTATGGGAAGGGTTGCTCTTTTTGCAATGGCCCTTGAACATTCGTCCCACACCCCGTTCAAGTCTACAACTAGCGAGCCTCTCTACGCGATAGACCATGGCACATCGATCACCGGGAAGGGACATGAATGGCGATTCTAACAATGGCCCTCACTGAACATGCGGTGGATAGGACAGGATGCTTCACAGACGACGTTGAGCAACGCCGCATTGGTCCTCGCGCTTCGCTCTCTCAGCATCTGGGCGGTGACATGTTTCAGCAGTGTCTCGAGTTCCTTCCGTTCCAACTTTGAATGAATAGTACGTAGTATGTGGTAGATACTTGTAATGGGTGGGTATCAGCAAGAAGTTGGCCCGGAAATCAACGAGGTAGGGGGTGCTCAAGCCATCATCCCAAATCCTCAACTGCCAACCAATTCTCGGCTTGCTCACTGCGCTCGAGGCCATGTCCTTGGCACTTTGATCTGAGCAATGCACCCCAATCAAATCCGAACAAGCCCTACTTTCCTCTACCCCTGCCTCGACCTCGCCCTCCTCCACCACCACCTCCTCCTCCCCGTCCGCCGCGGCCTCCCCGCTGCCCGCCTCTGGAACGCCCGCCCCGCGATCCATTGTTGAAGCTTTGAGGGTGCGATGGGGGAGGTACATTCCTGTAGTCTCGCGGCGCCGAGGGAGGCTTCGCCGGTAGCGAAGGGGGACGTGCAGTGGGCTGCGACTTATATGACGGAACACCTGGCGGGGGAGGGTAGCCAAAGGACCCTTGCTGCGACGATGGCCCAGACGGCGGGGGTCCTGTGGGTAGAGGAGGCTGTGCAGCCTGTGTACGAAGACTGCTGTATCCTCCCGACGGGGCAGTTGCTGGGTACGTCGTGTTCTGCGGCATCTGGATGTTGCTCGTGACGCGAATCTGCCCAATCTGTCCCCGCTGCTGCTGTCGGACAGGTTTCCTCCCGAGAAACTCTACCTCGGAGTCGTCATCGGAGTAGTGGACGACATTGTTTGTCCGCGCCGCATGCCCACGGATCTTGAGCCCTTGATCTCGCGTCGTGTTGGCGTTGACTGCATTGTCCGCCTCGTCCACAATGGCCGAGACTCCACAGCCCGGCTCCACGTACTGCTCCCGGTTCTTCAAAGACCACGTAGGGTTTGGGACATCGCCTTGGCGGCGGTTGCAGTCGGCTGAAAAGTGCTTCTCGCTGCCGCACATTGCGCAGGAAGCAGTGATGAAGTCAACCTTGTGGACCGCGCTGGGCTCTGGGTGAAACGATCGCCACACCTCTGTACACTGCTTCTCGAGGTGATCCGAGGCTCCGCAGAAGCCGCAAGCCAGACCTTCTTCCCTGGTCAGCGCTAGCTTTTCGACGCACTTGGCCGCCCGATGGCCAAATTGTCGGCACTTGTCGCACCTCTCGTGTTCGGGGCAGCAAAGGTCGGGGTGGTCATGGCTGCCGCAGAACCTGCAGGTCAGCGTAGGGCAGACGGCAGCCAGATGAGAGTCGCCTCCGCAGAGCACACACATCTTGCTAGGATCACCAGCAGAGGGAAAATACTTGCGTTGCTGCTCCGCCTCGGCAGGTCCCGAGGGAACGCCCTTTCGCTTTCCAAGAGCCCCGTTGGACGTTGGCATTGTCCTGGGTCTAACTGCACCACTCTCAGTTGTTGGTTTGCTGTTCTTGGCTGCTGGTTGTGCTGGGTTGTCAAGGAGGGATGCCCACTCGCTCGCGCTGGGGACAGCCTCTGCGGATTTGGCAGGTCTTCCAATTGGCGGCTCAAACTCAACCTCGCTATCGGAAGCCTGCTCCTCTGCTTGGCTCAATTCACCCTCCTCGCGAGATCTGCGACGATCGGCTTGGCTTTGAGTGCGGCTCAGATCTTCGGCAGGCTGAGTGGGCTGCTGAGAGGAATGTGAGCCTGAGGGCTGAATGCTCTGAATCAGCGCCGCCAATTCCCCGGTGCTATCGAATTCCTTGGCAGCCTGCCTGGCGCTGCGCTTCTTCTTGGGCTTGAGTAGGGAATAGTTCTCGAGATACTCCATATAGGCCGACTGGACCAGACTAGGCGTCATGACATCGGCCAGGTCTCCGTTGCTGGCGTAAAAGTCACGAACCCATTCCCGAAACCTTACCAGCCATGACCCTTCCCTCCTCTCGGGGAAACTGGGCAGCTTAAAGGAGTGTGCGCCGTGCTGATACAGCGCTGGTCCGGCTGGGGCCGTTTCCGAGGCAGCTTCGGTGCCCGATGCCTCGGATACAGGCGTTTTGGGCCCGCCAAGGGAGGTCCTGAGAACAGTCCTGCTGATGCCTGGGTTCCAGCCAGCCGACGGCTTCAACGACTTGTTCTGCGCGCCGGGAGACTCAGTCTCGTCAACCTCCCCTTCCTCGGCGCTCAGCTGCTTCTCCTCCGTCTCTGTCGACTCAGGGTGGCCAGTCCTCTGGCGTTTCGCCCCATGCGCCGACGACGAAGAAGCAGCAGCCGGTGGAGGGCTGGTGTTGGAGGCTTCCTCTAGAGACCTCTTCTTGGCAGCAGAGGGCTCGGCATCGCTAGACACCAGGTCCACGACCTCGTGGGAAGTAGACGGAGGCCCCATGTTCCAGTTTGCAGTATGATGAGCGAGATGGCAAGAGTATCATATGCCTGTTCGGCTGCGACTGCGAAATTGCAGTAGGAAATTCCAGCTCAAATCTATGTGTTACAGGTTGCACCCTGAGTCCAGTGGCGCCTTGTATCCTGCGTCTGAGAAGTTGCAGCTTAGAGGGTCATGGATGGAATAAAACAGCCTTCAGCTCTCGGGAGGCCAGACGACCGTTGCAACGACAGTAAAAGTGCCCTTCAGAGAGTTGGCGAGCCAAGTCGTCATCCACAATGGTACCAATTGTGATAAATAATCGTGATGCCTTGGCAAGTACCTTGGACAGAACAAGGACGCTAAGGGCAGGCAGGCAGGCAGGCTCTACAGGAAGTAATGGGTAGAAGAAAACGGAGAGTATACGTACAACAGACAATGTCATGAATGCACCAAGGCGTCCTATGCCAGATATGCCTCCCTGTACAAGGAACAGTGGGAGGTCGGAAGGCTACACGGGCTGGATACGTGCTGATGAAGCATCTCGACGAAAATATCCCAATCCAGCAACAGGAAGGAAAATTCGGGATTGCAAGGCCAATCAGCCAACGCCTTGCAGCTGAGACTTTGCGGTAAATTGCCCGAGGATTAACCATGTCAACTTGAGGCCTGAGGCTTCAGGGTATGTACTCTACCTACCAGCCTAACCTAGATCAGTGCTTCGTATTGGATTGTATTGGATTGGTAGGTACTCTGGAACCCGTCCGGACTACCTGGGTCTATTACCATGGATCCTAGCCAGATGAGATGAGATGAGCAGTGGGCAGTGGGCAGTGCAGTACGGATTAATCTGTACGAGGAAAAGGTTGGCTCGGCCAGAAGTGTCAGATGCTTCGACCGGCCGACCGTCCGACTATCAGCAGGCGTGGGATGATGTGGGCAGCTTTGCACGCGCGCAGATGCCTCAATTGGCTTGATTGACGGCGCACGCGGGCACAGATCCGTGAGAAGACTGGCACGCATGACCATGACCGCAGTAGTATCTAGCCAGCCTACATATACCTTGTACCTACCTAGGTAATCTGTAGTACCGGCTAGAAAGGCCCCATGGATTGCCCCAGACCAACTTATATGTACGTTGTGTACCTACCTTATGTAGGTAGGTAGGTATTGTATGTACGTATGCATGTACTCCGTACCTGGCGGTCAGTTTTTGCAATGGCGTCGTCAACCCTGTAGTTGATCAAGCTGGCAGGACAGAGAAAGGACCTAGGTATTCTGCGTGGGATGCACGTACCTCGTGTGCAGTGCCATGCTGGGGAGTTGGGGGAGCTGGAGGAGGGAGTTGTGGCGAGTAACGTCAGCCGCCAGCCGCCAGCCGCCAGCCGTTGCTCTTTGAGCTCTTTGCCAACAAAGCATCGCCTCCGCGTGCGACTACCTTACCTTACCTAGGTAGGTAGGTAGGTACCTTGCCTACATACCTTATCTATTGTACCGGCATGTACTGTACTATAGTGGCATCCCGTGTGCCGGTAATCGGGCTGTACCACTATACTGCATGTACATATCACCCAGAGGTGCCTTGTGTGTGCTCACCATCAACACCATTGACGGGACTTGAAGAGGGTCACGCATTGCTTCATTGACCTGCTACTTTGGTGCACCTCGGAGCCTTCGATCTCTGCATCCGCATCCGCATCCGCATCCGCATCCGCATCACTTGATTGAAATCTCGCTAGGCTACTATACCTTGTGTATTGTGAAGCACCCGCACTATGTAATGTAGTGCAATCCACCGCAAAACCCCCCCACACCAAGGAACCCCGTCTTTGCGTCACATCTGGTACCTGCCTAAGGTACCGCCTTACCCAGGATGGTAGGTACCTCGAGGTCGAGGCCGGACTAGAGAGTTACCCCTATTTTCGAGACCAAGACCATCCAAGACCATCAGAAGGATAATTCACAGAGCCATGTGCACAAAAAACCACCATCCAAACGGAGAATTTGTACTATTCGACTCCTCCAGGGCATCCGATTCGCCCTCAACTGTCATCAACTCACTGGCCTGCCGATCGCTGTGAGTCAATAGCTTCGGTGCAACTGCAACTCCATCTCTCCATCTCTCTCGCTCTCTCGCTCTGTCTGTCCTCTCTCTCTCTCTCTCTCTACATTTGTACCGACAGTTGGTCGTCATCACCGCCGCCGCCGCCGCCGCCGCCGTCGTCGTCAGCCTGTTCACGTGCTGTCTCAACAATCGCCTGGGCCTAGAGCCTCTAGCCTGGGTCGAGCCTCCACACCAAAAAAGTTGCCATCCTGGCCAATTCAGCCATTCATCGCTGCCGAGACTACGGAACTTAGTAGGTACCTTACCCAGGCTGCCAGGTAAGCCAAGGAGGTAACCACCTACCAAATTGGCCCCGCCCTGCCCAGTCCCTTTCCCAACGCCATACCCATTTCGCTTCCGAGAGTCCTTGTTGGCCTGTTACGGAATCCTGTACCGATACTGCAAAAGGCCCGGACCCTGCCAGGAACCTTGCGTACTGCTACATACATGCCATCCTGGCCGCACCAGCCAGAACTCACGTCTCTCCATTGCCGTGCCGTTGCTGTCGCCTTCGTCAGTCGCCAGTCGTCAGTCGTCCGTCGTTAATCGTCCGTCGTTAATCGTCCGTCGTTGTCGTCGTCCTTCGTCGCCGTTGCCGTCACCTTGCCTCGTTGACCTTGCCGAACCGGCCTTTTTTTCTCCTTTCTCCTTTCTCCATCTGCATCTCTCCATTCTGCATCCCATCTGCATCTACAACTGCAGCTACATCAACATCGACACAGACATCGACATTGTCTACGGCATCCTTCCGACTGCCTCCCACTCGCCATCCATCCCCATCAGTATCCTCAGTCAAACCTCGTCGCCTCCGCTCGATAGCACAATACCGAATCTCGCCCGCATCGACACCCCAGCTTCCGCTACGGCAGTCAGGCAACAGGCACCCCAAAGTCTGCCTCCGACAACGACTCCATCGCACAAAGAGATCTCTCCCCAGGGATCTTCTCTGCCTCGCATCTCCTACTCTGCATACCACGCCTACCGACGACCCGAGGAATCATAGTCATCAAACTGACGGATTACTCGCAATCGCACTCGCACATCCCTACCACTCCCGCCGTCAGCCAACTACATCAACCCGTCAATACCGCCAAACTGTCTTCTCCAATTCTTCTTCAGCGCACAGTGTCCTACGACGCGGGCACTAAACCTCCGCGTCGGGGAAGCATCTATCTCAACATGCCCGAACGTAACAACGCCGATACGGGTACTCGGAGGAGGAGGTCTAGCAGCATCCTCCAGGTCTATCACGAGCCCCCCGAGACCCTTGAGCAGATCAGTGACCAGGCCGCTCTTCCTAACCTCAACGCCAACTGGACAAATGCCAAAGGTAAGGATACAAACGTGGATCCAGAGTGCCCGATCAGGCCCACAAGTCCCTTCCCTTCCCATTTCGAATGAACCTCTCTGGCTGACCACGTCTGCGTTGAAAAGGAGCGTGGACCATTCACATTGTCCTCATCGCGTGCCTCAAGGTCTTCTACGACATCATCCCCGGTGTGTCGCAGGAGACTTCGTGGACTTTGACCAACATGACCTACATGTTCGGCTCCTACCTCATGTTCCACTATGTCCGTGGCGTGCCCTTCGAGTTCAACAGCGGCGCCTTTGACAACCTCAACATGTGGGAGCAGATTGACAACGGCGCTCAATACACGCCTACCAAGAAGTTTCTCCTTAGCGTACCCATTGTGCTGTTCCTCCTCAGCACCCATTACACTCACTACGACCTTACATACTTTGTCATCAACTTCCTCGCCGTTCTGGGCGTCGTCATCCCGAAACTCCCATTTGTACGTTGCCACTTGCTCAGCCCCGGGTCCCGGGTGGACGGATGCCTGCTTGCCTTGTTAAGCGGGGAAAATGACATATTCGAGAGCATGATCAGCTAACTTTATTGCAGAGCCATCGCATGCGATTCGGGCTCTTCTCGGGCATCCCTGAGGAGTAGAGCGAGAGTGTAATCCTAGTTGACGTACCTTACCTTGTGCTGTACTGGCTAGTTGGCGTCGAGGGCGTTGGGGATACTGCGTTGGGTCAAACAAAGGTGAGCCGGCGGCAAGGAGAAATGGAAAACCAGGGGAGGCGAGAATGAAAAACAAAGAAGAAAAACACAAAAGAAAGAGGGAGGGGGGGGGGGGGTTGGACAGGCTATAACCGTCAGCAGGACGGCTTGTTACTGTCGTTTGATCAGGATTGGAGGAAGAGTACACCTGTGCATAAGGTATACATAGCGAGCATCATCTGGTACTGGCCGTGGCGCAAGGTTTGGTCGTTGAGCGGTAGCTTCGCGGAGAGCAATTGGATCTCAACAGCAGCAGTGTTTTTTTCTCTCTCTCTCGATCCTCTCCAGCCCATCATTGTCTCCTGTCCCCCGTGAACTTTCGCAAAGGCTGACAAATGATGGGCCTTTCGGCAGAGAGTTCCTTCTTGATGGGTCTGTTGAGCTTGAACGCAACGTTGTTCTACCCAACCACAGCTGCTGCGTTTCCTACAACGCGACGGTCTCGTGTAGAGTTTTGTCTGTTTATCGCTCAAAAGGCTTCCTGGGAAGTCTGTTGAATGGTCGTTGTCCTTGTTTGCAACCCCCAGACCGCTCAAGATGAGGCTCCAGCTGCACGATTGGCCTTTTTTTCTATTTCGGGAACTCCCCAACTGCACAGCAGTAGCTTGAGCATATACGGTCGCGATTGTTTCGTGTCCCCTTGACTCCGAGATGGCCGCATACTGGGAGGGTCAGGCGGATTATAAGAAGGGGCCAGGTTATGCTAGTTTGGCCCAGCCATTCTCGTCACTCCAGTCCAAGGGGTTCAAGAGCCATACAGTCTCCCGTCTCTCGTCATCTCATCTTCTCAACTCTTAGTCCGTCACTGAGAAATCCACTTCTTCAAGAATGAGAGGCAACGTCTTGGCCGTCATGGCCCTCCTGAGTGGCTTCGCCCAGGCCGGCATTGCGGACTGGAGCAGGGAGCAGCACGGCAACTCCCCCGTCGGCGGCGTCCAGCACGCCAAGCCTGGTGAGAAGTCTAGAAAGACCCAAGCCCGAATGTCCTCTTCTGACCATACTTGGCATGCGTAGATATCGTTGAGCACGACAAGGTCCACCATGAGCACAAGCCCAACTTGCACCACTGCAACGGTCCCAACTGTGGCAAGCATCACGGCCACCACGGCCACCATGAGCACCACGAGCACAAGCCCGATCTCTATGATCATGACCGTCATCATGAGCACGGCAAGTTTCCTAGATGGACAACGTCTGAGAGACATGAACTAACACGCGATTGAGCAGAGCATGGCAAGCATCACCATGAGCACAAACCCAACTTTTACTATTGCAAGGGCCCTCACTGCAACAAGCACCATGGCCATCATGGTCACCACGGCCATCATGGCCACCATGATCATCATGACCACCACGGCAAGCACGGTAAGCTTCCACTTATTCCAGACCAACGGGTTCCGTTCTAACCCTAGACTCCCTGCAGAGCACCAGCACAACAGAATTGACCTGCACAGCTGCAAGGGCCCTCACTGCCACCATCACCACCACCATGACCACGACCACCACAAGTACAAGGAGTTCAAGAAGATTGACCTGTACAGGTGCAAGGGCGAGCACTGCCACAAGCACAGGCCTCTGCCCTGCCCCTGCGAGCACGACAAGACGGTCGTCTACTGCCCGTGCCGCCCCAAGCCCAAGTGCTACGGCGCCGAGTGCGACAGGAAGTCATGCTACGGCGCCGAGTGCGACAAGAAGCCGTGCTGCGAGTGCAAGGGTAACTGGGCCCAGCCTGGCTGCTGGCACTGCAAGGACCACAAGCCTTGCTACGGCGAGTACTGCCCCAAGACAAAGTACGAGACCAAGGTCGAGACCAAGACCAGGACCAAGTGCGAGTCGACCACCTCGACCACCTCGAGCAAATGCCCGCCCAAGACTACGCCTACGCTCGTCACCAAGACCGAGACTGTCCCCTGCTCGACCTCGCCCTACTCCAAGGTTGTTGTCGTTGTCACTCAGGCTCCTGCTGCTCCCGGCAAGCCTTGCCCTCAGCCCGCACCCGCCCCGGCTCCGGCCCCTGCCCCTTCGGCTCCGGCCCCTGCTCCCCAGGCTCCGGTTCCAGCCCCGGCCCCTCCTGCCGGCAAGCCGTGCCCCGGACCCGAGCCCGCTCCTGCTCCCGTTCCAGCCCCCGGTGTTCCCCAGCCCGAGGCTCCCGCTCCCCAGCCCGAGGCTCCTGCCCCTCCCCCTGTCCCCTTTGTGCCCGTCCCGCGCCCGGCCAAGAACCTCACCGCCCCATTTACCGTCCCCGTTGCTGCGGCTGGTCACAATGCCGCGTCTGGTCTCGGCCTCGCCGTGGCCGGCCTGGTTGTCGTCGCGTTCCTCTAGACTCGTGGCTTCGCCTCTTCGCCTTAGGACCACCGCCACGATAAGACAATACATGTACGCGGCCTGGCCCCTAAGGTGGGCTGCAATCGCAGATCAGCGAGAAAAGGGAGGTGAGCAGGAGTTGGGGGAGTTGATAGGATACTGGCCCTAATAGTCATGAGGATGTCTAGTTGGATATTTTACACGCACTCGTTACTTGTCTTGACCGTGTCTCGTTCCTCGCCTGCCAGCCGAGTGATGCTCTCCCGTGTAACTCGGAACTTCAAGACAACGGCTCGTATTGTAGTCATCAGCTAAGACGTCTTGGTTTACATTTGCCTTGTTCAAGGGATACCACTATTACCGGGAGCCGCAGCGTCTTGCCACACTCGTGATTCTGTCAGTCGGTTCCCGAGGTATCGCGGCAGTCTTCAAGAGCTGGTATACATACATCGCTATGCGACCCAAGGCCTTCAAATTGATTTTCCCTTTAACAAACATGAGATGAGATAGGCGACTGTTTACACATTACACAGCATTACTCTTGATATCTTCACCGACACAACGCAATGAAGGGCGACGAGTTCCCCCTCTACGCAACACCGGCGATCAGCCAAAAGGTCACAGACTACTCTACCGGGCACTCGGTGCCACTGCCAAAGTACATCGACGAGTATCACGCCTCTATCTGTGCCTCCCGCGAAGACTCGTACTACATCACGTCCAAACTTCAGTCCCAATTCAACCTGGTACTGGCGCGAACCATCGGGGCCAAGCGAGGTGAGTACCTAGGCACTGAATGAGCTTTGAAAGAGATCTAAAGAGGCGTGACCCTGTTTTTCCAATGTAGCTAAATGGTCGCCGTACAGTTCTGGAGGTCGGCGTATATGTTGGCTACTCGGCCATGGTATGGGCTCACGCCGTAGGGACCGACGGCCTCGTCACCGGTCTCGAGTACGACGCAGACTATGCGCGACTGTCGAATGAGGCCCTCTCGGCCAACGGTCTAGACAACGTAGAAATCATTGTTGGTTCTGCTAGCGAGACGTGAGCAAAATCAACCCTTTCTTCCTCGTCACCAGTCGTTTTCTCCTAACCTACGTAGACTACCTACACTCCGCCCAAGGATCCCCTACGACATCGTCTTCCTCGATGCGGACAAGGAGAACTACGGAATATACCTCAAACATCTCCTCGCGACATCTCGCCCTGGTTCGGCCGCTCGAGTTTTGCGTCCGGGCGCCCTCATCATATCCGACAATGTTCTCCGGGGAGGTTGCGTGGCCGACGAGACACTCCCAACGAAGCAGGTACCTGGAGGACGAATGCTTATCGAGGCGTTGAGAGAGTTCAACGTCCAGTGCCTGTCTAACTCCAGGCTGGAGACGTTCATGATGCCACTCTGGGACGGTGTGAGCATCACCAGATTAGTCGATTGAAAACAAGAGAAATACCTCCCAGATGAGCGAGTGCAAACACAGCCAAACCGTTGCAAAAAATGAGAGCCGTTTTTCAGTAAGACAAAGGGTATGTTGTATAGATCATTACATTAATTATCTATATTACATTGATTCATATCATGGGCACTTGATCATCAAGGGATGTCATTGCCGTAGAATGTGTAAACTTTTGAAAGCATCCCCAGTACCCCACGTCGGTCGACTCCTTGAAAACGAAAACAGACAATGCATCCATCTAATTACTCCCCCAGCCGTGTCGTGAATTACGTACATCTACTCCGGTAGTGACACATGCTGCTTCGTAGTGCCCCCACCGCTAGAAGGATTTGCGGCCGTTAATAGGCAGGCTTCTGTACCGGTCGCTCGCGGCGGGACCGTCCCGCGCAGCAGGTGAGGAAGACGAGGATGGTGGCAGACATTGAGCAGATGCCAGAGACGAGGACCAACCAGATACCGACGCTCCATTTCGCGTGGATGTCGGAATCATAGTTCTTGTTAATCTTTCGTTTGATGATGTCAAGCCCGACAAAGTCGCACACCAGCACCACGGCGGTGACAACAAAGGCCAGTAGGGAAACGAGAGAGGCAATGAAGGAACCGATCATGCCCGCCGCCAAGCAGAGGAGGAAAGCAAGGAAGCAAAGCGCTGCGGCAACGGGGTGTAGTACCATGACCTTTGTCAGGGCTCTGGCAGAACCCTCGGAAAAACGTCCGAAGTGGACGTCATCCAACCTGGCGATGACTTCGGCCGGGTCGTAGCCAACCCTTTTAGCGGAGCACTCATCACTGTGGAGATGTTAAGTTGATATTCAAAGACGCAAAGGGGGGTCGGAAGGTTCAGTACGTACTGGCCATTGACGTTGAGAACACAGTATCCAAAGGAGCCAAATGTGACTTCGGATCCAGGACCAGAGTTGCCCAAGTCAACCTTGAGAAGGGCAATGTGGTTGACAACAGGAGCCGTGATGCTGGCAACAATGAGCATGACCGTCGCTGCAAGAAGCAGGCCTGTGCCGATGTGGTGGATAAATCTGCCAACACCCATTTTTTTTCATTCAAGAGATGCCGATATTGATGCTGATGCTGTAGCTGTAGCTGTAGTTGTCGCTGCTGGCGTCGTATGTGCTGCCTTAACCAAGAGCTGGAACAAAGGATGCCGTTGTATAGATGCTAGCACGATAGTCCAGTTCTCAAGGGAAGTAAAACGTGTCGTTGCAATCCAGTTGGGCCAATTGGGCTGGGCTGCCGTCAACATATAGGTGCAAGCTAGGGCGGGCCGCCAAGGGATGGACGCACAGCCGCAAGCCACACGTCATTGACGAGTCTCATTCAGCCTGCGATTGCGTAGCAGTCGGCGCCATACCATTCGCGAAGTCGCAGATGAAGGCATTCCTGCAGTCGCGGATGACGTAGGCCCCAGGGGCTTTGCCGAGTCCCGTTCAATGAGGGGCCGCTCCTCGAGATCTGTTCCCCCTGATTGGGACGCCGTCGCTTTTGGTGTTGAGCTTAGCCCTGCGCGGTCAGCTCGCTCACGTGCACCGGCCGATGCTTGCCCACCCTCGTTTCCGATATCCGAAAAATGACGGATATACCGTAGTAGCAGCTGTGCTCGTCGTGATGGGCCGAATTGTCGTTCTCTGGTATGACATGTGCCTCGGTGTTCCTCAAGCAATCTGCGCATGGCTAACATGACGTTGTTTGCGATGACGCCGCCTGTCGCTGACTCAAAAGCCTGGTTGCCGTCTTCCGTTGCGTCAGGATTCGGCACATGGTCCGCGTTACTCCAGGGTTTCACGATACCTCGAGAACCATCAGGGCTTTTGGGATTGGCTTGCAAACGTCAATGTTGTCAACGTCGGTCCGGGAATGGGTTGGCTCCCTCCTTTAGCTTGGAAGGTGTCAATTGTCTCAGCTCCAGCCGCTCACTCCTGCGATCTCTCGTGGGCAACTCAGCCTTGCCAAGATCCAAGCCCCAGCAGCTCAGCCCCTTCCAGGCCAAGCTCTTGGGAACGGACAGCTTCAGTATCTTGTCCGCAAAAGTGATGTTCTGATCGTGCCACGGCGGCCACGCCCTATGCAGAGCGCTACTTGTGCTGGATGCCCTGTGATGATAGTCGGCATTGGGCCATACATTAACGGTGAATGTTTTTTCGAGTGCATCCTGCTCGATAGAGCCGGACGGCACCTGAGGTGCCGGGGCATCGGGCCGCATCGATTCCAGATCGCTCTCTATGATGCGCGCAGGAACCGTGATGCTACAGCTGAACGGACTTGACCTCGTCAGCGCATTGGCGGCTGATTCGTCCTTCATCAACGAGACGAAGACCGAGTTGTGGCCCTGCGATGGATCCCCAGAGTTAGCAATTGAACCCGGCCAGGGCACGGCCAGGGCACGTCCAAGGCAAGGCACCTACCGGAACCATTCGGAAGAAGTCGACATCGCCATGCTGCTGCAGCACCTGGAGCACGGAGCGGCGTTCGGTGAGAGAAACGGGCGGGGGCGACACATGGACAGAGAGCGAGCGGTTAGCAATGTTCTTGTTCAAGAGGCGCACCAGGCGAGTTGCCATCTTGTCGCCGTTTCGAGTGCTCAACTGAATAGTTTTTTTTTGGGGTTGGGGGGGGGGGGGAAGTTCTCGGTGCTGGGTTGATTGGGGAAACTGGAAGCGCCAGCGGCCGTCGCTGTCGCCGTCTCCATCGCAATTGATCGTCGTTGGTCAAGCTTGGCCAGGGTAGCCAGCGGCTAAACCCAGGCTGCGTGGCTGCATGCGTGGCTGCGTGGCTGTGTGTATGTGTGGATGTGTGGCTGACTGCCATGCCCTCTCTGAGTCCCTGAGTTGCTGCCACGCGCTGCTGCGGGCCGCCACTGGCCCCGGCCGCTACAGAACTGTAAGTCGAACCGTTTTTCCCAACCCAATCTACCAATACAGTAGCACTAGGTACAGTGGGAAAGGTACCTACCTACCTACCT
>QUZD01000066.1:0-69109 GCA_003693505.1 Pseudonectria foliicola | reverse complement strand
CTCGTCTCTTATTCATTGCCCTTCACTTCCTCCAAACCCCCCGCCGTTTCCTTGCCCGTCCGTCCCCATCATCGCCGCTTCAACCCTCTTATATACCGAGGCCCGGCCCGTCGCAATACCGAACCGCCGAGCTTGCTCCCTCTCCCACGCCCCAGCCAGAGTCACCACCACAAACGTTTCTCGCCCTGCGCCCTCACAATGCCTCCCAGCCGTGACGGCAGGAAACAGCCGCCCTCGGCGGCCACCAACCTCATCGGTGCGACCCCAATTGACCTCCCCCATGGCCCGTCATGGCCCCATCAAGGGCATGAAGGCATGAAGGCATGATTGCTAACCACAACTATAGCCGGAGGCGGCGCCGGCATGATGGAGGCTCTCGTATGCCACCCGCTCGGTAAGACACCCCCCCCCNNCCCCCCCCCCCCCCTTTCCCATGTTTCACCTTCACCTGCATGAATTAGCAGCGCCTCTGACAAGATACTCGGTCCAGACACAATCAAGGTGCGCATGCAGCTGTCACGCCGCGCCCGCGTGCCCGGCGCCCCCAAGCGCGGCTTCATCAAGACGGGCGCCGAGATTGTCCGCCGCGAGACGCCCCTCGGCCTCTACAAGGGCCTCGGCGCCGTCCTCACCGGCATCGTCCCCAAGATGGCCATCCGCTTCACCTCGTTTGAGTGGTACAAGCAGCTCCTCGCCAACCCCACCACCGGCGCCGTCTCCGGCCAGGCCACCTTCCTCGCCGGCCTCGCCGCCGGCGTCACCGAGGCCGTCGCCGTCGTCACCCCGATGGAGGTCGTCAAGATCCGTCTCCAGGCCCAGCACCACTCCATGGCCGACCCCCTCGACATCCCAAAGTACCGCAACGCCGCCCACGCCTGCTACACCGTCGTCAAGGAGGAGGGCTTCGGCGCCCTCTACCGCGGCGTCAGCCTCACGGCCCTGCGCCAGGGCTCCAACCAGGCCGTCAACTTCACTGCCTACTCCTACTTCAAGGACTGGCTCAAGCGCTGGCAGCCCCAATATGAGACCGTCAACCTGCCCAGCTGGCAGACGACCATCATCGGCCTCGTCAGCGGCGCCATGGGTCCCCTCAGCAATGCGCCCATCGACACCATCAAGACGCGCCTGCAAAAGGCCACCGCCGAGCCCGGTACCAGCGCCTGGACGAGGATATCCCGCATCGCTGCCGACATGTTCAAGTTCGTCTCTTACACTCTCTCTCTCCTTCTCCCCTCTCAAGCCATTGGACTGACAACCTACTCCCACAGACAAGAAGGCTTCCACGCCTTCTACAAGGGCATCACCCCCCGCATCATGCGCGTGGCCCCCGGCCAAGCCGTCACCTTCACCGTCTACGAGTACCTCAAGGACAAGATCGAAAAGAGCAGCTTCACGCTGTCCGGAGGCAAGTACGAAGAATAAATAGAGGCAAAAGAGAGCACAGGGTTTCAAACAGTACCTGTATGCCCACCTGCCTGGTAGCCTTGCCCACGTTAGTCTGAACCACTTACACCGCTGCCCTTGTTCACCACCGGGGATCAATCAACGCGAGAGTGAAAGATCTACACAACCAAGCATGCACATGTTTGCAGTCAATCATATCTAACACGCTGATTACAGCCGAAATCAAGAAGGAGGCGGATGCAGCCTTGTAGACCTGCGGCCGGAACCCGAGATGATGGAAGCTCTACCCTGATCCACCCCCACTCGCGACTCACGACAACGATGCCTCTTTTCTACAACAGCAACGCTGTCTTTGGAACTCGAAAGTCATGTCTCAAAGCCGTGCGGTGAGAAGACGGAGCAGGCGAGAGGATCAGAGTGACGGGAATACCATGCATGGGGCGGAAGCGGACGGGTGGGCGGCTTTGGCTTGTTTCAATGAGACGCCGTGTAATTTTTGTCTCCTTTGCATGCATATATTGATTTCTGGCATTCTCTAGCATGGGAAAATCCAGCATTCTGGGACAATTGACTTCATTATAACAGTGTGTTGCATGGTTGATTGAGAGTGTTGAGGCCTGCCTCTCTCTGGGTACTTTACTCTCGGGCAAACATCTCAATGTGAGCAGCGTTACTTGGCTAGGCCAAGGCCATTCAGCCTGTATACCACGATGCCTGAGTGCACCCACTCATCTGCCACTCCACACTCACCTGCCAGGCCTCTTGGGGCGGCTGAATCCCTGCCTCGCTACGGCCTTGGGGTGCAAATCGTCGAGGACGACCTGGTCTGTCAGCTCCGACGGCTCCTCGACCTCAAACCGCCGCTCTACCGAGAGGCCGGCCTCGTTGGCTGCCACGTCGAGCACGGCCCGCTTCATAAGCGGGTACAGCATGCGCTGTTTGATGGCGCGAGCGCCAGCCGTCGCCGGACACGTGTAGATGAAGAGGAGCGGGCTCTGCTGCGTGCCGGCGTGAGTGTGCGCGAACCGGTAGAAGGTGAAACGCGGCTCCGTCGACGAGATGGCCTGCGCGAGCTCGCCGATGGTGCTGGGGGATGGGGACTCGGGCACGAGCTCGACCGTCTCCGTCTCAGTGTTGATGCGCTAAACGGATGGGAAAAAGAATGTCAGCACATAGTTCTCAAGCCTTGGAGATGGAGCAGAAGGGATGCGGCCCCAGGGTCTCCCCCTCCCACACATACCAGCATCGTCACTGTTCGGCCTCCCTCTTGTCCAACCTCCTTCATCGCAGCAATCGCATTGTCCGCCACCGGCATAGCAAAGTTCTTGCTCAGGTGAATCTCGCGGGTCCCCGTACCGGCCCCGGCCTCCATCTCTGCCCGCTTAACCGCGCCGAGCGTCTGCTCCTCTTCCGTCAGGGGAGCGTCCATCTTGGTATGGGCGTCGTGCTTCTGGAACCCCGCCGCCGTCAACTCCTGTGGCATCGTCGCAAACACCGTCTCGCGGAAGTGCTCCGAGCCAAGCTCACGCACCAGCGTCAGCCGTGTCGACGCAAATAGCATCTTCTGTCGCACCGGCGCCGAGTCGGGCACGTACGTCACCGCGACCAGAGACGGCGTCGAGTCGTACCGCCGCACCAGCAGGTACAGCGCCTTGTTCGGCTGCAGATGGGGGGCTAGGCTGCCAACGTTGTCGTCAAAGGATGATGCCGACGAGGGAATCTTGGTTACAGGGACGAGGGCCTCATTTTCGATTGATACCACAAGGCCAAATGTCTCGGCCGACGCAAGGAGCGAGTTGAACTCGGCCTGGAGCTCCTGGGACGCTGTGTGCAGAATGTCACGTTAGTCACGATCTGGGTCTGAGTTGATCGAGAATACACGGGCACATACCAGAGATTCCAGACTGCATCGTGCCGTTTCGCTACGCACGCTGCACGTCTTGATGTTGATGCTGATGTTGATGTTGATGTAGGTGTAGGTGTAGGTGTTTGATGTTGGTTCATCGTAAGCTGCAACGGTAGGCACCTAACTGTACCCCGCCAGCCCCGCCAGCCACCCCCTCGAACGATAGCTCCAGTGGGGCAAGCCTTCTCCTGCCAGAAGTACCGTCGTTGCTTCCTCGCAACAACCTAACCTAGACCAGGGGAGCTGAGTCTACGACTCATTAACAGACCTCGATGGCTCTTCACATCGCTGTGCTTGGCCTCTTCGTACACGACGGATTCTCTGTTCGATTTCTAGCGAAATTGTCTATATTATAGGATGCTTGCACTCCACCGCTGATGATTGCCATAAAATGATGTTGCGACATTAGCAACTCGTTACCCTGCCACATTACCCGACGTTGAGTCTCACACCGCAAAAGCTACAACCCCAAACACCTCAACTATCAATGCCATGAATATGGTTTGTAATCCATAACGTCCTGAACCAGACATGGTGATCTGCGGAGGCACAAAAGGGACGGTTTCGGTCTCAGTTGGCATCGAAGACCCGGGCAAGACTACTTCAGAAGATGACTCGATTAGGCCAGACCCGCTGGGCAGCGTGGGCAGCAAGCTTGGAGCTGGTGCGCTAGGAGGGATGTCGGAAGCTGGAGGAAGGCCTGCTGCAGTGGAAGGTTGACTCGAGGCTATACCATCAACAGGAGAGCCCGGTACTGACGATGGAAGGAGTGCAGATGGTCCTGTTAGTGGTGGATCACCAACCGAGTTGCTTGAAAATGGAAGCGGAATGAAGCCGTTTGAAACAACGGCCACATCGGAGAACAAACGAGTTGAAATCGTATCAAAAGAATTGACAGATCCGGTCGGAGATCCATTTACTTCCGGCTGAGTTACTGACGGAGTAGACGACGATCTCTGGTCCGGTGAATGTGGGTCTCCGGTCAACAACATCGTAGAAGGAGGGTGCTCCGAGGTGTTGTCTTCGACGAGAGGTTCTTGGCCGGGAACCACGACAGCGGTGAGGACAAAGATGCTGCAAATCAGAGGACTTGTGCCTGAGCAGACACCGCCATCGCACTTGGGAGATCCTGGATCTTCAACACGGACATGGGTACAGACATTCTCGTCGAGAGCTATGACTCCGCCGGGATCATTTCCACAGAGACACGCCCTTCTTACAGCATTAGTGACGCCAAGTCAGGGTTAGACTTGCACTCACTCAGGTGATAAGGCAGCAAACGTCTGACCAGCACAAGCTGCCTGACAAGCTGCCGGCGTCATCTCTCCAGCTGATATCTTGAGAGGAAGCCCGAATCTGGCCGGATCGATGGAGGCGCAGCCCCAGTATGTAAAGGTTGTACTGCCAGTGCCAGCATACTCACCATACGAGGCTTGTGCCAAAGCACCTGGAATGCCGATCATGGCAAGAAGTAGAAGAGTATGCATCTTGGATTTGAAGGCGTATCGAGTCTCGTGCAGATCGAATGCGAGTCTCAGCCTGTCAACGGTACAGACGGTACGAGAATGAAATGTCCTCGAGTTCGAGTTGCGACTACAAGAACGAGAAGTGAGGATGGGGAAACAAATTGCAGCACTAGAAACCCTTCAAAAAGGGTAGAGCTACATGAGTAACAGCAGATCTGGAAGCAGCGGCGTCACTATCTCAATTGGAGTTAGGAAGTAGCGATATAGCGATACTGTCAGTGATGATGAGCTGGAGAGCTCTTTCCCCTTTCTGGAGCGACAGCAGTCAGGCAAGCCAATGCGATTTTTTTTTTTTTGGCAAGCCTGCCTGTATTCGATGTATAGCACAAAGTGCCGATACCAGCATCATCAGTCAAGCATAAAGATGAGATGTATCTGCTGTTTCCATGTCTCTGAAGACGGTCGGTCACCTGGCGGCCTCTGTGAATGATCACCACTGCAGCAAGTGCCAAATGTCCATCACCTTGCTTTGATTGACCCGGATCGTTGAGCGCACGAGGCCAATGACGAGATTTAGGACCTCACGCATTCATTCCCGTCAACTACAATCGCTTTATAGGTGGAATCTAAGGCAGTCTGGTCCCTGTCACATGTGAATGGCTTGAAAGCGTGCAATTCTTACTTAGCCAGGCACCGAGACAGATCTTGTTAGTGCGAGCCCCACACCGAAATCGACAGTGGTGAGCTCGGTGAGCTTACGCTTAGTCCAAGGTTCAATGGGACATCCTGCCTGAGGCATCTTTGAGGATCAAAGCACGGACCATCCCACAAACATGTCGAGGGTTTGAAAACCCCAATTTAGCGACCCTCTCTGAAATCGCCAATTGCCCAAAATTTGTCGCCAGACTTGTCACCACC
The DNA here is from genome assembly GCA_003693505.1 of Pseudonectria foliicola. Taxonomy (NCBI): domain Eukaryota; kingdom Fungi; phylum Ascomycota; class Sordariomycetes; order Hypocreales; family Nectriaceae; genus Pseudonectria; species Pseudonectria foliicola. The sequence continues at coordinate 63,415 of QUZD01000066.1, read as the reverse complement.
ACTCCTCGTCAACCACGTCGTGCACCACCGTCAAAATGAGCGCCCAGGCCCTGAACAAGATCGCCCCCAACAGCCCTTCGCGGCAGACTCCCTCCGAGCTCGAGCAGAGCATCGCTCAGGCTCTGTACGACCTCGAGACCAACACTGCCGACCTCAAGGTCGCCCTCCGACCTCTGCAGTTCGTCTCTGCCCGCGAGGTGAGATGCCCTTGAACAAGAAAAACCATCGCGCCTATAGGACTCCGAAATCCTGTTCCCAAAGCAAAGCTATTGCAATGGCCACCACTTCGTTCCCGTCGATGCTACAAATGCCAATGGTGATTCGAGAGAATTGTTGCGCATCTGTTGTCGCCGGGGCGGGCGTGCCAGCCGGAGTATCATTGACTTCTGTGGAACAGGACGGGAAGCGGTCCAAGGTTTCGTCCTGGAGCTCGCATGCTGACTTTGGGTCTTGAATAGCTCGAAGTTGGCCACGGCAAGAAGGCTATTGTCATCTTTGTCCCCGTCCCTTCCCTGCAGGGCTTCCACCGCGTTCAGCAGCGGTAAGCATTCCACCCCTATATCTAGTCTCGCCATCTCCAACTAATACGGTTATCCTATCCTCCAGCCTGACCCGCGAGCTCGAGAAGAAGTTCTCTGACCGCCACGTCCTGATCCTTGCCTCGCGCCGCATTCTGCCCCGCCCCAAGCGATCCGCCCGCTCGCGCAACACCCAGAAGCAGCAGCGCCCCCGCTCCCGCACCCTCACTGCTGTCCACGATGCCATCCTCGAGGATCTCACTTACCCCGTTGAGATTGTCGGCAAGCGCATCCGCACCAAGGAGGACGGCAGCAAGCTCCTCAAGGTCATCCTTGACGAGAAGGAGCGTGGTGGTGTTGACTACCGCCTCGACACCTACGCTGAGGTCTACCGCCGATTGACGGGCCGCAACGTCAACTTCGAGTTCCCTCAGAACAGCGCCTCCGACCTGTAAGCGAAGAGGGTCTGTCATGATATTTCAGGGCTGGGAGTGCTTTTAAAACATGGTTGGTTGGTCAAAAAGGGCATGGCGTCTTAAGAGTGTAGCTTGATAAATGGTACAAGCTGCTTTATGCTTTGACAAGACAACTCGAAAACACTTCTCGTCCGTTCATCCATTTATCCATCCGGGTATCTAGATCTATCATGCATGTCTTTGTATCCCTAATTGTGACTGATGCGGCCAACGCCAAGCACACACCAATACGCCAACTCCTTCTTCTCCCGGCTCTCCTTATCCTTGCTGGTTGCTGTTCCCCCGTCTTGCTGCGGGTCGACTTCCCACTCCATCCTGACAAACATGGGTATCTCCAGGATATCTTCGTCTTCCTTGAGGGGGCTGTTGTCTGCGTGCGGCCCAGGCTCAGGTCTGAGAGATGCAGGAATCACCTCCAGCACGATGCTGACCCAGTTGCGCCCTCGTTCCAGAATCTTGCCCGCTTCGGCCTGTCCACCGCTCTCATCCCCTTTGCCTTGCTTCTCCTCGTCGTCCTTGAGGGCGTCGTCCCACATGTCCGTATTGGCGCCCACCTCGAACTGAGGACATAGCACCGTGACCTTGCTGGAAAATCTCCCCGACGTCGAGTTTGGCGTTGCCAGAGTTACTTTGATGCTCTCAAAGATTGGATTTTTGAACGTCAAGATGTACTGGTGAGGCTTGAGCGGCTGCAGAGGAGGCTCCTCGACAATCTGCGGTCGAAGGGTAACAGGTACTGAAAGAGCGCTGGGGTTGAGCGGGCGGATAGTGATGGTAGGGATGTACGACTTGGCTACCAGGCGGATCTTGAACCGGGTCGACGTCACCTTGTTCTCGGGCTTGGAGATGATGTGTCGGCAGACCGAGCAACGCTTGGAACGCTTTGTCCGGAGGAGATAGGGTATCGGCCGTAGCTCGTCTTGAAAACGCACAGCCTCCGCTTGCGACGAGTTTTGCTCCACAGATGCCGTGACATCCAAACCTCCCTGGTGTAGCTTCTTGACTGCAGTGGATTCATCCAAGTCTGCCAGCTTCAGGCCTTCCTCCGTTGTCGAAGCCTCCCTCATGACATCGGAAGGGCCCTGTCGCTTTTTGGCGTGGTGGCCGTGGCCGGTGTAGAGGGACATGATGCGTGTCAGAGCAGCAGGCGACGAGAAGCCGATATTGTCATGTAGCATAGACGTCCCTCCCAAAGACGTGCTGGCGTCCGCCAGCTGGCCTTGGTAGAAGGACTTGAGACTGGCGAATTGGAGATCAGAGTCTACCTCCTCGTCTGGAATAGGGGGCTGATCTAGAGTCTCCCTGTGCCGCTCCTTGAGTTCCTTGGCTGTTAGCTTGGGCTGCCCACCATTCTGAATTTTAGCCAGCTGCGAGTGAATTCCGCTCGGTCTTTCGAACTCAATGCCAATCTCGGTCGTCGACCAGTTGCAGTATTGGCAGAAGAGGGCAAATGGCCCTCCAGTATGAGCGGCGGCATCGCTGCCTAAGAGATTGGTGTCTGGGGTTGCTTGAAGAGCCATGGCCTGGAGTGGGCCAATGCAGACCGGACACTGGTAGCAACTACGTGTACACCTGTAGAAAGAGGAGAGGGCATTCCCCGTTAGATCTTCAGACTGGCCTGTTGCTATAGCCTTGCCAAGGGGGGGGGGCTTGTACCTATTGCCCTCGCTTCGCAAGTTACTGCTGGGGACCTCGAAGAGACAATTGGGACAGTAGTAAGTCACAACCTCCTCGTTGACACATCGTGGACATCGTATTTGCTGGCAATCTTCGCAATAGAGGAGGTATTCGAGCGGATAGAGGCTGTAGTTGGATCGGGGAGCTCGAGGGTCGAAGGTGCGCTCCTCCTCCTCGTCGGACTGGCGCGAGTGGGCATCGTCACCATGGTCGAAGGTGGTATTCTCGGAGCATGGGCATTGTATGTATGTGTATGGAATCACAGGCATGGCAGCGTTGTGGCCTGGGAAGCGGAGTAAGACTCGGTATCAAGCTTGAGCTCTCTAATCCGCCGCCAACCTACTTACGTACCTCGAAATCTCCGAGCTATTGCTCGGTGAGGCCAAGGTGAACCTCGGTGAGAGATCAAGTCAGGTGACCACATGTTCTCCGCTCTGGTCGATTACAAGCAGATCAGGCAACGAGCAGGGGCTCTAGCTTCAAGACCCAAGCACTGCAAGATTGAAGTTGTAAAGGAGAGGTACGGTAGGAATCCCGGACCATTGTCAATACATGCATTTCTCCGTCTAACGCTTCAACGCTGGCCATTCTACGCCGCTGTCTTAGATTATGTGTCCTTTCTTTTCCAGCTTTTGACACCGCCAGCAACCCGACGAATCATCTGATGTTGTCGCAACGCCATGCGTTTTCCACAGCAGCGAGCTTTGAGACACTTGGGCTGGAAAGAGGAACACGTACTCAGAGTCAAAGGCCAGCGGCCATGCTGGCCGGTGTCGATGCCAATCACGGCGCATATCGTGGGACCGTCCTGAATCAAATTGCTAAGAGATCGCCATTCCGCGGATGCGGCACACGCGGAAGCTTCAGCCTTTGGCGCGCCCGTTCAGTACTTAGACGATGGCGCCCATTCTTCCAACTTACAAAACAATGCAATGCAAGTACGCGCATATGTGCTTGTTCATCGCAATGTCCTATCGGCTTTCGCGTAAGAGGTGACAAGTGTCTGAGTCGGTGGCGTCATGGTGGAGAATGGCGTTAGAGAAGTCGAAGTGGACTGCCTCGCGCAAAACTTGATGCCCGACAACGGCTGCTAATACGCTTAATTAAATGTCACAAGGGGGGAGCAACTGATTGACAGGAGATGTCAAACTCGCCACGCGAGTTGCTTCAGCCGCCGTACCGTGGCGGGCCAGGAATACTGGGTCAAATCACCACAATGAAGCCAAGTTACCGCCGCTTGTAATGAGCCAAGTCAGCCTCCAAGCCCTTGCCTGGGCTTCGGCAGCTACCGTACACGGCTTGATACTTAAGCGTGCCGCTGGTTGATCTGGTGTTCCGCACTAGAGCGGCCGATATTTGCTGGTTTCATTACCTTGACAAGGTCGCTAACTGGGTTGGCCAAACCCTGCTGCTTCGAGCCACTTTGGCCCAAAAAGCTAAACCGCTTTCGAGCCATGTACAAGCACAGATGGTTATATTGCCGGTACAGCTTGGGTTTAAAGCTACGAGCGAGCCATGCTCAGTCGAGGTGCAGGTCAAAGGCGTCATTCAAACCAGCTGTCTCAATCGATTCGCCCGGCATCCTGGATATGGGGATGTGGCTGGCAACACGCCCCCAGATCTTAACCCGGAACCTTGACCCGCCTTTGCCGCCCTCGTGGATGCAGTCCTCATCTCCAACGGATCGCTGGGGGTGTATTGGCGCCAAAGTGTGCTCCTGTACGGATACAAGCCCGAAATTGCCCCATTCTCCTTACCTCCCGGAGAGCTCGACCCGCTGCCATGAAGCACACGATAGCTGCGACATTAGCTGGCTCAGGTCTTGCACTTGCAAAGGAGCAATCTGTCGAGCGGGGATCCTGGCTGACGTAGCGCAGGATCGCGGCCGTTTTGGCCAACTGCGTGCGGAGCGGGCAAGGCGTGCTTCATCATTGTGAGGGTATCCCAGCGTGCCTAGGCCCAGCCTGGGCCCGACAGATCGGATCTGCAACACACACTGACCGCATTTTTTTCCCGGTCTGGGCTCTCACCATGAACTAATGAAACACGCTATGGTACTCTCAGCTTGTGTCTTCAAACCCTCCTCCTCTCCTCGCTGGCAACTCGCCTCGCGCAGCGTTCAATAGTGGAGGGCCGCCACCCATGAGCATGCGTAGACGCCTGGGTAACGGCACCCTACATCCATCTCGACGATCATCATGGGATTGCATATTCGTGCTGGCAGCTGGGAATGCGGCTGCAGGGAGTAGACTTCACCCCGGGCGGCCATGAACCACTCACGCTAGGACGTGGCTTGGGCGTTGTCTCACAGAGCTTGTGTACCGCATGTACATTGTGCGCGGCCGTACAGATTAGCCTCCCAGGAATCCCGACCGCCGAGTAAGCTAATTTGAATCCATTGCCTGGCCAGCTTTATTAATGCTTGCCACGCCCGGCCCCTGAGCCAATTCCCAAATCCTCGTTCGCAGATTGCCAGCTGCTTGAATTGTCGCGACTGGGGAAGAGAGAGGAGTGTTCAACATGCTCAGCAACTGAGTGTCCAACCAAGGGTGCTGGCGACCAATTGGCTTGAGCTCGACATCCACAACGCTCATTGCGAGGCCGTTGCTGATCGCTGCTTGTCACTTTATTACAGACGTCAGGCCATACAGGGGACCGCGCATTAAAAGAGGACCTCCAGGGTCTTTCCGCGCTATAGTCGTGCAGAGACACCCCTGGATCGACTCAAAAGCTGCTCCATTCGCCCTCTACCACTTGTTGCTGGCGAGGCGGCTTAATCCTCCCACACTCTGGACTCGGGCAGTCCCACTACAACATGTCCGTGGCCAGCACCCCAAAGTCCCCGAGGATGAGGTCTTTTGGTGAGTATGTTCAATCAAGATTGACGCAGACTTCGTCCATGCGACGGTGGGATGGTGCAGCTCGGACATGTGAGACTTGGGACCGCCTTCGACAAGTAAGCCTGTCTAGTGGAGCCGTTGCTCAAAAGAAAGCGCTGACCCAGGCCATATAGGACCCCGAACTATGGATGCGCAACGGGAACTGCCTTGTCTACTTGTACGACAAGGGCAAATCCAGAAGAGGTCCCTCCTTTAAGCTTCCCTTTCACCAGCTCCTCGAGGCCAAGTGCTACCCATTAGTTGAGCGATTCATCGCCTGGGAAGGTATTCAGGTGCCCAACGCCCAAGATCTCAAGAGATGGAGCCGAAAGAACCCCTCCACAAGAGTCGAGCTCTACATCCCGCCGCCGCCTACGGCCAACAAGGCCCAGGCCCTCTACTACCATGTGGCCACGCGCAACTTTCTTGCGTGGGTGTTTCGACGCTCCATGGTTGGTAACAGTCTGGGAGATGCCCTCATTGGACTCTTGCACAGCATGCATGAGTTCCGCTCCGAAGCTAACAATGTGGAAGACATGATGGCCTATTGTGATGAGGAGGGGTATCTCGACATGGTGAACCAGCCTAACCACGCTCTCGCTTTGCTTCATCTGGCAGAGTTTTTCCAGATGAAGGAGCTCTATGTCAGGGCGTTTGCTCACTGCGTCGGGATGAGCGACCGACTGTACACTAGTACTGAATACGAGGTGCGCTACTCTCTCCATGGAGAAGAAGCCATGATGAGGCTAACGTCGTGTTTGAATAGCACACAAGCGTAGAGTCTTGCGCGCTCATACGAAGGTCTCGAAGGGAGCTAGACAGTCGGCTCAGTCAGTCATCCTCCATGCTTCAGTCATTCCTAGACGATGAGCTCTCCGAGGCGAATCTTGGTGTCTCTGCGGGAGCTCGAGCGCACCTTGAGCGATTCCGCAGCTTTCTCCTCTCCTTTTACACGACAAAGTTTGGCTATTATCCTCCGCGTACCGTCGAACCAGGCTGCAACATCTTTGACTCTGCCGTCTATCGAACGATGCGAGAGGATTTCGAGGCACTGTACTCTCTTCTGGTCGACGAGAAGCACACGATATCGTCCATGATGCCGTCCACGGCGTATGGAGGGATCTGCACGATTCAGCTTGTCAACTCGTTTGACATTCTGCACGATTACACCACCATGGAGCACCCTTTCCCGCTGGTACCAGAAGTCACCAGCCAGTCCTCGTTGCGTCGCATGTCTTGGATCCCGAAGCGTGACAAGCTCAGAGTGGACCGGCGCCTGACGGAGAACGCCGCGCTGGCCAAGGCGTCGAACCTGTCGAAACCCGGAGTGCCACAGAATGACCTCGTGCGGGCCTACCGGCGGTTCGAGGAGGACTCGATCGTGTCACCCAACAAGGCCGACAAGCAGGAAAAGGTGTCACTGATGGACTCGCGCAAGGTCCGCTGGATTCTGGTCTACGCCATGTGCCAGGTGCTGCGTAGTGCCACCAACACGGCGCCCGAAGCTGAACCGGACAGGAATGAGGCCAACTATAGTCTTGCGGCAGACATGACCAATATTCCACCCTGGGGACAACCGCGGGATATGAAGAGCATGCTCAGACGACAGACGCAACTATTCGTTGATGGCTTTCCGCCACCGGCCAGTCGAGGACGCTCAAGCGGGTATGACTCAACATCGAAGATTGAGATTGAGCCTGATGTCGACTATTTTGCCCTCACCCACAAGGAGCCTCCGAGGAACAGTCGTCGAGATTCGGGTAAGAGCGCTGGAGAAGTCCGCGCCTCTCTCCCGGCGCGTTCCAAGTCGCTGTCCCGAGCCTTGAGTCGCTCGTCCACACTCCGCCGCTCCATGTTCAGGTTCAAGACGCCCTCCTCCACGCCACCCCAGTGTGCGACACCCCCGATCCGGCCGTCGTACCACGAGATTGTGGTACAGGGCTACGGCAATGGGACGCATGACGTGACCCCAGAGCCCGAGCCCGCCGAGGCGCTCGATGCTCTTGCTTGGCCGCTGCGGGGTGAGTCACCAGTCTTGAACCCAGAATCTGGGGACTCTACGCCAACTAGCTTGGGAAGTACCGATGACACCCTCGAGTCTCCCGACTCGCCCCTTGATCTCCCGTCTCCGGCCACGTTCTTCATGGACGGGGCGATGATGGAGACCAAGGCCCGGAGGCAGAGGCGGCGCGAGGTGGTGTCGATGGTGGCGCGCTCCATGTCTGAGCGCGTCTCCAAGGGACGTCCGATGAGTGCCTTCTTCTCCGATAGCAACAAGTACGCCGAGGCGTACCAGGACATTGTGGCGGAGCAGAAGCAGCGGCAGCAGCAGGAAGAGGAGGAGGAGCAGCAGGAAGAGCAGCAGGAGCATGAGCAGGAGCAGGACGAGGGACAGCAGCAGCGCCACAGCTTCTTTGGCCTTGACCGGCCGCTCCAGCGGTCCTTTACGCGCCAGAGCCTCATCCTGCCCGATCTAAAGCGCAAGAACACGGTGCGCGAGACGACGAGGCCGGTGCTTGGGCGACGGGCCGTCACCGACGTGGCCGGAGACGAGCCGTACATTATGTCGTCGGACGACGCCGACTGGAACGCGATGCAGGTGTTTATGGAGGGCGACAGGACTCCCGTGTCCATGATGGGCGACGACGTGATGCCCGCGTGGGAGCAGTATGCCGACCTGGGCGGCCTCACTGAGCTGAGGTGAGCGTCGGCAGGGGGCGGAGGAAACACGCAACAGCTGCAGATGTAATGCGCTTGGCACGCGCTCTCGGCCCTGTCCATCGGCGGCCGGGCTTGTTTGAATGTCGGATTCGACTCTCTGCCATCATTCCTTTTTCTGTCAGATACCCCACGGTCTTTCGTTTATGTCGAAATGAGCGTTTACAGTCGTTTAGTATACGGACTAGCCACGAGGATCAAGTGCTTTAGAAGCGCGATACTGCCTTTGATAACCATGATGATGTTCATGTTCCCTTTCATAATCACGTCTGTCCCTCGCGGTTTCATCACCCATGAAGTGGTCGCTAAGCCTGTCAATGTACGAGCATATATGGTCTCAACCTACATGATGTACAGATGACATCTAATCTGACAGGAGGCAGCATACGTCGTCCTTTACTTGGCCGAGCTACCTGAAAACGTCTCGCCCCCGTTCTCCAGATACTCGACCTCCTCCTTGGTGGACTCGCGCCCCAGAGGCTGGTTGCGGTGGGGGTAGCGGCCAAAGCGATCAATGATATCGCGGTGCTTCTTCTCAAACTCAATGTTCTGGGCGGTCAGCTGCCTCGCCCACTGGGCGTTGTTTCGGATGACCTCGCGTGCCCTCTGCCGGTACTCGTTGTCCTCGCCATCGACCACCTTACCCTCGTCGGCCGTGAGCGCTTCAATGTCGGCCGCCATAGCCTTCAACATCTCGAGCGACTTGTCGTGAAAGACGGGCGCCTCGGAGTGCATGAGAGGGAGGTAGAACCACACGCGGAGCGCGAGCTGCCAGCGCGTCTCGGGCACGCGGTGGGGGATCCCCTGCTCGAAAGCTGCGACGGCCACCTGCAATGCCAGCGGGTCGAAATCCCGGAAGACGACGCCAGAAGCGTCGCCGCGGTAGGTGTTGCGGCTCAGCTGGTCAAGCAGCAGTATCAGCCCCAGATAATCGAGTGGTTCATGGGGCTGCGCGACGGTGAAGAGGTCGTGGGCAGTCTTGGCGCCAGAAGCGATGATTGCTTCGAGGACGGGACCGAAACGTGCACTAAGGGGAGGAACGGGAGTGTGTAAGCGCAAGAGATTCCTGATTCGCAGGCAGGGGGGCAGGTGTCTTACGCGCAAACGTCGTCAAATTCCTTGCCGCCAAAGAACCACTTCTTGTACTTTTCCATCGATGGCAATATCATATCCTCGGTACACTTGAGGTGCTCGAACCAGAGGTCCCGGACTCCTTTGAAGACGGCGGGCGTCAGGTGAGGCTCGAGAAGAGCAAGGTTCTTCTGCTTCTCTACGGAGGCGTCGACGGAAGGTTTGGAAGTCGCCATTGCCTGCCGGGTTGCTGCTGATGACAGGCCTCTTGTAGTTGTAGATTGCTGAAGCGTCAAGCTGGTTGCTCTAGGTGATACCGCAAGCGTGCGGACGGGAAGGTGTGCTACCGATGATCCGAAACGAGAATGGGAGGTGACTGAATATGGTCAGTAGCCAAATCTCGAGATGAAAAAGCATGCAGAGAAACCAACAATTGGCGCGACGCTGTACGATGCACTGCAAGATGCCTGGCACTTTGGCTAAAGGAACCCTCATGGGCAATGAGTGGAAGGAAGCTAGGTGCGTGCACGTTGATACTTGTCTATATAAGTAGAGAAAGAAACCTAGTGGAAGAGAGGGGTAAACTTACCTGGCCTAGCGCATCCGGGCAATCAATGGTCGCAGGGTCACAGGGTGTTTGCAAAGGAGAGGAGAGGAGAGGTTGAGGATTAGAAATAAACCAAAGCCGAAGCTATCGCCAGAGGAAGCTGACGGCGAGCAAAGGGAGCACAGGCACCGGCAGGTCCATTACGTAGGGTCCTGCTTGCTCAATCCGGCAACGTCAGCGTCAGCACTTGCAGACATAGCCCCGGAATTCGGAATCCCGGCCCCACTATCATCAGCTGGCTGGAACTGGCAAGACTGGCAAATGCCGTTGTATTACTTCAATCCCGGTCACTTTATCCCATTATGTTTCTCATGAGTTTGCACCCGTGTTCGCACTTGACGAGTAACTCAATTGACGGGTTACAAATAGACATAACCCGATGATCCTGTTCATCATCACTCTGGGCCTTCCCTTAATTGCGCGGGAGGGGTCCATTCTGAGTACAGTAAGCGCAGGCCTGGCCCTACCGTCGATCAAGAGCGGGGACCTTCATCCATCTCCCCGCGGCATTTGGCAGTTCTTCTCTATCCGTAGGCCGGGCCAGCCTCAAACTCCAAGCATAATACATGGTTAGTTATTCAAGTCTACATGCTCACTCAAGCAAAGCCGTTCCATAAGTAGGCGATTGATAAGTATACTTCTCATAAACTGGTGAATGGTGAACATCAGCTCATGAGCGTGGAGCCGTCGCCGGCATCATTTACAGATATCTACGGAGCCCTCATCCCGCTCGAAACCCTGCCTATGAGCACGGCTCTCTGCCAGACAAGTTCAGTCCATCATCTTCCTTGGAGTTTCATACGGCGTAAATCTCCCTCTTGAGATGTCTCGTCGAGCTCGACTCGCTGATGCCATCCTGGTCGTCGTACTCATTACTGCGGGCCGGCTTGACCTCCACCTGTGTCGTCGTAGTCTTCTGAATACCAGCAGCCTTGCGCTGCGGCATTTCAATCTCTTCCCCGCCGCCGGCCTCAATATAGGTGCGGTTTCCGCCAGGAGCGAACATGGAGTTGACGTGCTTGCTACCGTTGTTCCCCTCGCCCTTGGTGCTCTTGCCCAACGTCTGGGATAGGGTACCGGAGTAGTCGGGGTAGCCCGATGGGTTGCTCGCCTTGACAACCTTGGTGATGAGATCGGCCATGTTCATTTCGATGTGCAGCTTGACGAGATACGCCAACGGATGAAACTGGATGTAGCTGGGGGGGGGGGGAGTTTTATCAGCACATCATGATCTATAAGAGGGCCCGGGATCCGATGGTACACTTACACAATGTCATTAGGTAGAGACATCATTGCAATGAGAAGAATCTGTTCAATGTCAGTATGCACTTAGAAGACTTGAATACGAAGAAAAGTGGCGGCGACGTACGTCCATCGTCATGGATACCGCAATCATGAGCAGATTGAAGCGGAAAAGTCGAGTGTACTTGGTCAAGCCGTTGGCAATGAGCCGTGTTCGAACGAGATGAATAAAGTAAAGGTTGAGGCTGGCGTCGACGACGAGGAAAATGACCTTCTCAATGCGATCCCAGATATTATTGACCCTAATCCAGGTCTGGCTGATTTGTAGGCGCGCGGGGATCCAGACACAGAAGACGCTGATATTGAGGCATAAAAGAATGGCAAAGGCAGCCAGTTTTATTTGATTTGCCTTGTGCCGGTTCACCATGAGGATGGCAATTCGGTTGATGATGATTTGAATGAGCGATTGAATCTGAATGGCCCATAGAGAGACTACACATTGTGCCCTGTCAGAGAGGATGCCTACGGCTGGCAAGTTGGGTGAAAATACATACCCAAGACGAAGAAGAAGGGAAATCCGGGAACGATGTAGGATCGTAGGTAGCACCAGGTTATGGTGCTCATAAGCGTACTGCTGGTCCATTGAAGCCAAAGGAGCATAATATAGGGGTTCTTCTTGCGGCCTCGCTTCCAAGAGTTGAGCGTATGTCTGAATCCCTTGGCAGCAGTGAATATCGATACTCCTAGCGAGAATCCCCAGGCGATACTGGCAATGTTCATGTCAGTAACGCCCGGCTTCTTCCACACAAAATGATCGGGGATAAGCAAGTCCATGATGGGTGGTGGTGAGGCTCAGCAGGGGCCAGGAGAGGTAAAGAGTGTTGTTACAGCATCGACCGAAACATAAAGAGAGACAGTGTCAACGATGGAGAGACAAGACGGCAAACAAGGGGGAAAGGCGGACCCTGCAGAATACATATCTAGACACCTGAGCACTAAAGAAGGACCTAAACGGCAAGGACATCTCCGTGCCCGGCTGTAGATGGTCACTGCATGACAAGCGGCGCACGATCACTAGAGGACTGGTGAGCCAGTTCCTTAGGCTGTCATTGCTGGCCGATCCGCACCTATTCATGTCTTCAGGTGGATGCCCTTAGAGAGATCGTTCATTTCCCGATCCTGCCCGTGCTCAGTTCGTCCTTAGCAGCGGCTCTGGACGAAAGCTCGTTTCTAGAGGCCCGGTAAGACGGATCGAAGGAGTCAACCTAGTCCAGGTGGCCCGGGTAGAAGGGGAGATCCATGTGCCCTCGATGCGGGCTTGAAAGCTAATAGGATGAGACGATTGCGTGTTTCTACAATATAACAGGTTAACAATACCATCGCGAAGCCTGAGTTGATATTACTTTGCGAAGAGTACCAGCGGAGGTAATCGCTAGGCCGTCACCTATCAACCCCGATTGACCATAAACGGCCAGCCTCCGTGGTGGAGTTGACCCAAGGTCGAGTCAGACTGGCGTGGACCAGTCTATCCACTTGCCAAGCCGCTGAGATCTGTGCGGTGGGCTAACAAGATGTTTCGCTTGGCCAAGGGTCAATCAGGAGCAGGGATGGACCTGGTGTTCTCCTCGTATGCTTCATTCGAAGCTCCTGCGCTATGCTCTCAGGCATAGAGTATGTGGCGCCACAGATGCAGAGGCGGGCGTGAGGACTCGCATGGGAAGCCCATATGTCTTGCCATGGTTGAACCAAAACCGCCATGACGGATCGCCTGGCCGATTGGTAGCAACACTCGCACAGACAGGGCTGATACATACATACGGGGACGCCACAAACGTGGCACGAAGCAGCGGTTCCTGTCTAACTTAGCGGCACCAAATCATGAGCCGGCGAGTACACGGAGCCGCTCAACTCGGCGTGCCCTAGTGATTTTTCCTGGGTCGCCGGCGTGTTCTAGGGCTGGCAGCTAGCGGACGAATGGAGGACAGCCCGGACAACAGCGAAAATTCTCGAACAAAGCGTTGGAATGCCTTTTGTCGGCCGAGAAGTCGTGCCGTTGCGCTTCAACGTACAAACCGAGACAGGCATTGTGCTCGCACCTATTGCATGCCCGGTTAACCGTTTATGATGCAGATACGCAGACCAATCATTAGCTTCGACTTGAGACAGAGCAGAGCCCGAATTTTTGCGAACCATTGTGGCAGTGCGCAAGACTGCGTCCGAAGCCGTAGGCGCAGTAGCACAGACGAAGTGAAACCCCCTGAGCCTGATACTCAAGTTGAAGTAGGCAGCAAGTGCCGTGGCGAGTCCACATGGCGGCCCCACGGATCATACGCCTCCGTTAGCTAGTCCATGTAAGATTCGTCGGCTGCCAGGAATCCTCACCAGAGAGGTCGAAATGCCGTGCGTCCATGTAAGATGACATTGCCATGTCGTTGCTGTGTTAGTTGGGTGGTACATTTTCTTCTTCCGACTCGGCCCTGCGAGGATGAGGATCGCCGGGATCAGGGGTCCTTAAGGCTCCCAGCAAAATCACAGCGTCTGTAAGATCCACCAGGTGGCGATCTCGACGGCCGCGGTCTCTGGCACTACCGTTTGGGCTCAGAATCATCAGAAAGCAGTCTGCTAGACGCTGTTAAACAGGAAAGGATCCTCGACTAGAGTCAGCCCCCGGACAAGCCCCCAGACAAGCCACCACGTGCGGTGCCGCTTCCCAAGCCAAACAAGCGTGGCGGCTTGAGCGTCTCGTTGGCGTTTGTTGTTAGCACCAGCGTCTTCAATGGTCGCGGAAGTGGAAGAGTAAGACGCTGAAGAAGATGCGGAAAAGGGGCCGTAGAGCCTGTCTGCCTTATCCCGTGCCAAGCTGCCACCGCCACGTGGATGCTGCCTTTAGCGTCTACAGAAAACAGGAAGGGACGGTCCGTTTGGGTGAATCACGGAATGGGCTTGACTTGAGATTTGAGTCATTCACCCGGCATTGCCCTATTTCGTTAACCTGTAAGCTTGCCATAGCAGTCCAGGCACAAGTGCACATGTCTCTCTAAGTACTACACGATTGCCTAATCCAGGCAAATCACGAGATACAGGTCGCCAGTGTACCTGCATCATCCACTGTACATATATGAGGTCTGTCGATCCCAAGCACATCAATAGGTTATGCGGGCCATCTGAGCTACGTCGGCTGCTACGTGGTACGTCGTAAGAAGACAATATGGGACTGAAGTGCTGGGCCAGAAAGAAAAGGCTTTAGTTTGGCGTGGTGCTTTCATCTGACTGACACTGTAGGATATTATATCGCGGATCTCATTGAGTACTTTGGCCGGCGTTTCCTACGATCTTGCAGCCTCGAAGCCGGCCATGATCAATCCTGGTACTTGGAGAAGCACGCCTTCCAAGAAGACTACTCCCAGAAAGATGACGGAACTTCTGCATCAAGAGCCATTGGCCATCAAATACAAGAATGAGCACGTCTGATCTCGGTCTCTGTTAACATTCCAATGGAAAGAGATCGTTTTGTTCATCCAATCTCTGGAAACCTCGCTACCCACGACGATCCATACTCCCGATATGACCGCGTCTTCTGTCATTACGAGGTTATCTCTCCTTCTTGAGACGAAGCTAGACACAGTGAACATTCGCTCCTCTTAATTAATCCAAAACGTATCCATGCTAAGAATTTTATGTTTTGAATAGGAGCACTGTAGTCTTTTCACCCATTGTGCTAAAATAGTGTAGTCTGCACCTGACATAGTGTACTGCCATCAAGATTGTTTCCTACCTGGATATCCTCGGCTCTCTTGTACGTGGGAATTTGGGAAATGAACATAAGGATGAACATATCTAGGAAAGACTCTTGAATATCCATTACAATGTGCCCTTTGTTTATATGTCAACAACGACCAATGATCTATAACGAGGTGTTATAGTATGTAAGCATTCGATCGTCCCGTATAAAGGGTAGGTTTCGATTAGATGTGGGGAGGTCTGTTCCCGTCTCCAGATAGAGATATGTACAACGACCAGCAACGCGTGGCACGGTTGTACTTAGTGTCCCACTCACAACGTTGACACTGAATGAATATTCGGTGTTGCGCCTCTCGTTTGGTCACATCCCATCGAGGAAGCGCAACTCTCTAGCTGTCTGAAGACATTGGATCGTCACTTGAGTTCTTACTAGTCAAGTAACCGGAGAGCAATACACAGCCACGCACTAGATTGACCCCAATCTGATAGTAATGTGCAATACCTAGTCGGGCGTTCAAATTATCCTCCCTGGTCGATGGCCCGCGTACGATGCAGTCACAGGGTTCAAGCACAAGATCCAGTCGTTTCAACTAAAGCGTAAGACTACCTAGAGTTATGGTACGTGAACTCAGCTGCATTGAACAACAAGGATACCAATATGTCATAGCATGCCCAGCATGAGAAGGAGGACCTGGAAGCATACGACGAAGAGTGGAGAGCTAAATATGAAAGAGCGAGCTTCAGCCAACCGAAACTGGATAAGTTCTGCAAGCACATGGCAATCTGACAACCTTGTCCTTAGCTAGAGAACTGCATGCAGGGAAAAGCGCGTCCCTGTGGCGGATTCGGAAGACTTTAGCAACAGGCTTGGAAATACTCCTATGGCTCCTGGAAAGAAAGCTCTCCACAGTACCTGCTGGAGGGAAGCTAGGCAATCAAATAATAGGCACGCGAATGATAATTAAATGGCCGGGACTAGGACAGTAGAAGTAAAGACGCCCTCTTACCGTTCAGCAACCACCATTAGCATTGGTCTCTCGATCACATGTCCATTACCCTACGCCTCGACGACCTAAGCTAAGAATTCTGCACCGTCCCCTTTTGAGTCTCCAGATAATAGCAACTTGCGACTATCTACATGATGCATGGTATTTCTCAAGTCGGCCAAAGGATGGGGAGTTTGCCGCATAGGCAAGCATCGTACCGAATGGGCACATTGAACCTTGTGAGACCCGGAAGCATCACACCCTGACGTGCCGGTATACATAATCATGACATTGGCCGCACTCAGTGATTGACTATCAGGATGTTCCAAGTGTCTATGTACTCTTCGTCCTAGAGCCTGTACTGATGGGCTTATATCAGAGCATTGAAGTCATGTTGTCCCGAAAAGTTTGTAGAATTGCCAGTGGCACATAAATCTATTACCACTACATATTGCCAGATTCAGCCTATGACGAACTATTTTAACCGAATCTCGAGGCTGAAATGAAACCTGGGTTCAAAATGTCGATGTGCAGAGCTGTGCGAAACTACTGTCATTGAAACTCTTTCACCCAGCTCCAGAACAGGAAACAGGAACCACTTAGCATCTAGTGTACTTGGCCCGTCGCCTTACTTGAAAAACGAGATAGGGCGGCACTTGTCTTAGCTTATCTACCGAAGATAGGATCGGATCTGGTGGGCGCCGGTTAACAAAGTATAAATGTAATAGGGCTGATGGTTGGAGTGTCGAACTAACGATTCACGGTGCGGCCCCGACATATGAAAAGTTAGACGTCCATAGTCAACCCCGGGAAGTGGGGGTTTGAATGGGGACCTTTGCTACGCTCGCCGCCACATGCTTTACAGTAGTGATGACTTGTAGAAGAACCGTGGTTAAAGGGCCATCCCGGAGAGCCAAAGGCTACGGCCACAAGCGCGCTCTCAGCATGGCGGGTGGCTTGTGGAGGAGGTTAGCCAGCCATGTCTACACATGTACAGTACTGTACCATACATCCTGTAGGACTGCACTACGGAGCAACTAGCGTTCAGCTCAAGCGAATGCGATGGATGTCGGGGGCTCTTTCGGGCGCCTGGCGCTGGCTGGGGTTGGCAGAAGTCGTTCGATGAAGATCTACACACTGACTGCAGGTTGAACCAACCGCCACCGGGCAAAGTTGAAAGTTTCCCTCTAGGCCGCACCCGCCAATCGTAGCTCTGCCATTGCAGCCAGCTGCTTCGTCATGCAAGGGGCTAGTTGACATTTTCAGGGCCAGAAGGCGGCGTCAGCTTCGCCCTGACCAGCCAGCTTCCATCAGACTAGACCGACAAGCCGAACAAGCCAGGCCGAAAGGACGGCTGCGGGCGTGATGGAAGAGTAATCCGTAAACTATCAAGTCTACCAACCCAACGATCGACGGCGGGTTTGCCCGCCAGGTGTTGAAATGCAGTTTACGTATGCTACGTTGTATGTCTTGAGCAGCAAGCGGCTTGGAGCTCTGAGATGGCTCCGAGGAAGGAAGAGGACGAGGGAATTACAGGCCCCCCTCACCCCCTTCTTGTGACCTTGTCTTGTTCCGTGGCTTGAGGTGGGATGGTGACAGCGCATGCTTCCAGCAGCTCAACAACGGAGCACATTTCACCAACTGCACGACGTGATTGCAGCTTTGACAAGAGGCTAGCTTCCATGTAGACAAGATGGTTTCTGGAGACGCCTAGGCGATATGCCTAGATTGGGAAAGACGGCCTCCGCTTTCCGACCTTCTCCGGGACTCTGAGACAGTGTCTTGCAGGCCAGGCCAGGCCAGCATGTGCCGTCTCGCGGGATACGTAGAGTAGCATCGGATCTGGGCAGCGTGGTGGATCTTCGGGATCGATGGGCTTGAAGCGAGGTGCAAGAGCAAGCCCAAACTGGCCCAGCTCTCTCCCCATCTCCTCGTCTCATCGTCTCATCATCTCTTATCCCCGTGCCCCCCAAGCCCCCCAAGTCCCCCAAGTCCCCTATCCACCCCTGAGAACCGTTCTCTGCACCTAGTCCAACTCGCGTCAGAGTGTGGGGAGACGAGCCCTGTGCGCGTAGGGGCCAGAGCGTCTACTGTGAGTTTAGTGGTGCACTATAATGGCCCTAGTCGCTCGATCAAGTTCGTCCGCATACTTACATTGCATACATGGTACATTGAAGCCACGCAGGCGGCCAGCAACATGCGCCGTCGCCCGCTAGGCCCGCCATGCTGCCCCTGACGCCAATGTGCCCGTGAAAAGACAAGAAGGAGAGCGGTGCGCGCTGCCTCCTGTTTCCCACCTTTCTTACTATGCACCCATATGGGGGCTAGGATAGGGCCGGGGCCGAGGCCGAGGCCGAGGCCAGGCAGATGGGAGATGCTCTGATGGCTAGCTTTCCCAAAGCCGAGCCGATGCCTTGACAGATTATCCATAGTAGAGTATGATACGGGTTGCGGATTGCGGATACAGGCCTCAGGGGCCATGGGGTTGCGGAAGAACCATTAACCTTCATGCACGTCTGCCGTCCCTACCTAGGTACTCTTTCTGTATACAAGGTACTACAACTCCTGGAGGCCTATCGATATAGATACATACATGGTCTGTAGTATAGGTATGTAGTATAGGAGCTCGTCTCCCGAAATAGAGTTGACAGGGTGCGATGCAACGCAACCGATGCGATTCGATGCGACGCGGCATCATGAACGAACATCCTGTCCACCTAGGGCCAAGCTCCGTCCTGTGATCTGAGCTGATGCAGGATGAAATTGAGATGAAGAGCAGCAGGATACGAAGCACAATCTGCATACAGTAGAGCGGAACGAGCATCTTCAAAGGGAAGGGCAAGCGATGCAAAGCTTAGCATACAGTAAAAGATCGCGCCCACAGACTCGCAGACTAACAGACATACCCTGATGCCCGCCCTCCCCCTCGGTGGACCTCTAGATCATCAGTGCGTGCATTGTCCCTTTTGATTTCACCTACGTCACCGGGCTGCCGATTTTTGTTTGGACGATGCAAGGGGACGATCGACGCGGGAGAAGACAGCTTCGAAAGTCGACCCATGTGGATAATAGTTGCGGTGTATTAAGGACAGGGGCTGCAGAAGCAATTTGCTGGTGAAGAAGGGTGGTGGGTAATGGAAGCCAGGGGTCATTCTATATACATAGGTCAATCTTAATGAGCCCCTCTGTATCATAACTACTACAGTATGTACAGTTTGTACTGTACTATGCGTTTAATGTACAGATTACTCCATGCTATTTACATTACAAAGGCACCTACCTACCTACAGTAAACTGTACGTTACTCTGTGCATGCCTCTACTTCCCCTTTCCCCGTAATGCTATGCAGAGCCTGTGCCACGGGGGGTCAAAGACACGGCGATGTCGTTCTTCCTGCTCCCGTTTCCGTGCATGCGCCGCTTTTCAAGCCTTCAAGCCCGACATAGATGGTACCTATCTGGGTAGGAACTTATGTAGATATCTTTCTAGGATCCTACAGAGTGAATAGTGTGGTTCCCTAGCAGAATGGCTACATGAATGGTTACGAAGGCCCTTTTTCGACTTGAGGTGCAGTCAGCCGGAGGGATGCACGTATGTACAAACACATCTACTTGGGTACTAAGGTACCTATCGACTATGTATGCACATCACAGCATGCACATACAGTAATACGGCCTGTCATCCATCCCTGACAAGTCCCTGGTCTGGCCTCCAGCATTGAGCGTCTCGCCCACATGGGCTTTAGCGTCATGTGTCCTTTGCATGCCTGCTCCATGTCTGTGCTCGGACTGGTGGTGGAGGTGCAGTATCATGACGGCCGTCGAGGGAGCTAGCGGGGCGAGATGCAGCGCAGCGCAGTGCAGTACTATTGTACGACGCGCAATGGGCTACTTTCGGCAAAACTAAACTTATTTACAGATATGGCATGGTATGCTTGGTGGCCCTTGAGTTGAAAGAGAGACAAGCAGACGTCGCTGACGAGGGCAAGCTGACCGAGGCGGCCGGGGCCGGGGCCGGGGCCGCAGAACTAAAGGTTGAGCGATTGGCCGCCCGACTGGTCAGGTTTGGCATGTCTCTGCTGGCTTCCACCTTGGCTTACCATGTAGTACTGTATGTATGTACAGTCATGGTGTTCCCGGTCGGAAAGTACAGTAACAATGTAACCCGGCTTACTATGTACGAGAACTTACAAGGGACCGAGGAGGAGCAGTCGGCATTTCACATTGGGAAGTGCAGGGGGCTCTGCCGTCAAGTCATGTACGACACCGACTTGATCCTTGCCTCGCGGTGCACTTGGAGATAACCGGGCTTCACATCGATGCCTTGCCAAAAGAAAGCACAAAAAGAAAGCAAGGAAGAATCATGTATGTACGTACAGTAGCAGCAAACAAGCTCGGTTCCTGCAAGAATAAGCGGAGGCGGAGGCGGAGGCGCAGGTGGGAATAAGCGGTTGCTTTTTCCTCCTCCTCGTGGTCCGCGAATTGATTTGATACAGAATAGGAATCTGAGCCGCGCCGGCAAGGGTCTTTTAGAGGATTGGACTAGGCAGCCTAGACAGTGTAGGGCCAATGAAGCTGGGATCGGGATGGAAAAGGATGGCGAGGGATGGCGAGGGATGGCGGGCGAACCTGGGGCGGAGCGGAGCGAGGATGGGACATAGATTAAAGAAACCAGAATCCCCTGGCCTAGTCAACCTGGCCAACTAGGCTGGCACAGCAAGTTTCAAAGTGATTAACGAGCAATCCATTATTATGTGTCGAGACTGCAATGGTGTGCTTTGGACGCAAGCAAGCAAGGCAGACTAGTGTAGGCAAAGACGTCGCAAAGGCCGTGCACGCATCCGACGTACGACACCTGCCGAGTTAGTCTTGCCGGCTCTGCTTCTGCTGTACCGGGTGGGAAGCCTAGATGATTTTGTTTTGGTTGGGTGTCCCCCAGCTCGAACCTCTTGGCTCCTGTACGTACAGTAATCCGTAGTAAGAAATAGTGTACAGCTGAAACATAATACCTACCAGCCTACCAGCCTACCTACCTTTAGTTGGCCGTCGCGGTGGTAGTGTTAGTGGTGGCAGGGGGGGGGGGCGCTAGTCTCGACTATTGGTTTATCGGTTGCCCAACGACTCGGTACGGTACGGCCGGACTCTGTGATGTGCGATGTGCGATGTGCAATGTGCAGTGTGCAATGTGCGATGTGTTGTCCTGGTCGGTCGGCCTGTCCCGGGCATCTATCTTATGCACACACGTGCAATCTGTACATGGTACTGTATGGAATGTACCTACTGTACAGTCTTCACGTTGCATGTGGGTAGGTGCAAATGCAAAATGCATATATTGAATTGAATTGCTCATGACAGGTCGTTGCACTCGACAACCCCTATTGTATATACGGAGGATTGTAGTCGG
This sequence comes from Pseudonectria foliicola, assembly GCA_003693505.1. NCBI lineage: Eukaryota > Fungi > Ascomycota > Sordariomycetes > Hypocreales > Nectriaceae > Pseudonectria > Pseudonectria foliicola. The sequence goes on along the minus strand of QUZD01000066.1, from coordinate 42,097 downwards.
TGTTGAGATGTTACACGTTGCAATGCAGACGGGCAATTCTCAGGCGGCACAGGAAAACAACATGCGCCTTGACCCTGCTGAAAAGGAGAGGAGAGGAGAGGTCAAGGAGAAGGAACCTTTTCCAGCATCCGAGTTTCTCAATGTTTCAGCAGACATGGGCATGGATCGGCAGCTGTCACTTGCCAGCCGCTCCGCGTCGTGCGCAAGGCATGTAGGGACGGATCCCGAGTCAGGGCCAGACAGGCCAGACCGGGCAGACATACTGTACTTACTGCGTAAGTACAGTAGTCTAGGTTACGGATTAGAGCTTGGCTGGCTTGACCGAGTCGTCTTGTCTTGCCTTGTCTTGCCTTGTCCTGTCTTGTCTTTCCGTGGCGGCTGGCTGCGTGCGTGTGTGCGTGTGTGTGTGCCTGGGAGAAATGGTGTGCAAATGTCACTCTGGTGTGGTGGTATGGTGTGGTGTGGTGTGGTGCGGTGTGGTCACTGTGGTGTTGTGCGCTTTTGCAGGTACCCGAGGCCCCTTGGCGGATACTTGCGACGGCGCCGCGAGATACCTGCAGCTCCAGCACTGCTCTATGTACCTACGCAGGCACCCACCTAGGTGCCTAGGTAAGTATCTATATACGTTATCTTACCCACCGTCTCCATCTCGCGTCCCATCCATCCACTCCATCCATCTTTCCATCCATCCACAATCCATGGAAACCCCATGGAAACCCCCATGGATTCTACGATCCCTCGTCAACTCCGACAGCGCAGTGTCAGGCCACGTCGAACAATACCCGATATCCCAAGGAGTGAGGCAGATTTGGCCTTGCCTTCCTAGATTTGTAATATATTGGACTTTGTACAACCAGCAGGGATGCACTCGTCTTCCTCGCGGGGCGGAACAATGGCCGATCAGGCACCACTCGCACAGTACATACTGCCTAAAGGTAAGGTAGGTGCCAGGTAGGCAGGCACCTTATTTAGGTATGTACAGAGTGACTATGCGCTGGCACATACCGCTGTAACCCATTGCCGTCCTGGTATCGTTGTCGCTCGGCTGGATTCCCGTTCCCCTTACAGCTCGGGGGAAGGAATACATACCTACTTAGGTACCTAGTGCAGTAGTAATCTGTACAGTACATACATGAGAAGAAGCCAACTGCGCCAATAGAGTGAGTGCACGGGGGTGGGAATCCGACGCATGGCAGTAGGTACTTGGTGTGGCTCATTGTGCAAAGTACCTCATGCAGGCTCGTCAGGTACTCGTCGCCGCTGGTGACCTCCTCAATGGCTGTCGCCCGGTACGTACCGGACATGTACCGGACGCCATCATGGTCATGGCCTGCTTGCCAGTGGATCAGCCTCCATTCTCCATCTTCATTCTCCATCCGTCTAAACCTTCCAGAGCCCAAGTGCTAAATCCCCTCGCCTCCCGCTTCCGTCGCCGTCGCCGTCTCCGTCCGTCGCCGTTCAACCCAGAAACTTTCTTGTCTTCCCGACTCTCGGCCGCTTGGGGATTACACTACTGTATTCTGTAAAACACCACCAGCACCACCAACAGAGCCGCTTGCACCTACTGTACATTACGCTCCCGCATTACGCTCCCACATACATACATACATACACAGGGCCGGTCGTAATCTTGCGTTACCCGTACATTCGTCCCTCTCCTTTTGTTCCTCGCTCGTTCCAGAGTGTCTCTCGAGAGTCAACCGACCAATCAACCAGCCAACCAGACACCCACCGCGGGACGCTCGAAAAAGGAATCGAGACACAACGACCGGAGAATACCAAACGAGACAAACCCACGCGAGACACGGAGAGAAAGCGCCAGCCCGTCTTCTATTTCTCCTCCATGATGCCACGCCCTGCCTCCTAACATCCAAACCCACCACAACTTGCTGCTCTCGCCGTCGCCCCAATGGAGAACCTCGATGGCATGCTTCTGGTCCCGCCAGATAGGGGCCAGATTCTCGGTAGAGCTGTCTGGAAGGTAAGCTTCTCGTCAATAGCATACTCGCAAAGCCTCACCTTTCTCATCTTGCTCTTGTCTTAACCCTGCGTCCAGCAACGGTACATTATCTTCGGAAAACGTCCTGGTCCAACCGCTCCTATACCCGGTCAAAAGGAGTCCCAGATCAAGCTCACAACAAGCCGCAACAATAGCGTTGGGTCCAAGTCGCTGGCCAGGTCATCCACCGATGACTGCTGCCTATACCTGTACAAGCACAAGGTTGGTGTCTGCTCTTATTACTGTCGTTGCTGCGCCGCCTTCTAACCCGTATGCAAATAGGATGACGTTGAACCGATGCAACAATGGCCCCTCAGCCAAATCACCGACTGCCAGGTCCAGATGGTAGCCCATCGGAAGCAAGGTCCCGTATTGCCTACCTTGATCATCTCCATTTCCGACAAGGAGCGGAAACGCCGGTCAAGCCGCGCTGCCGGTCTCATGTCCTCCAACAAAGAACCGAGTGCCACGGCGCTGTGGTTCCGCTCCCTACCCGAAGACAACTATCCCAGCCTACATGACTGGGCGCGCTTTATACTTGCCAAGAAGTCTCCCTTTAGCCCCGATAGCCCCATGTCGCCTCAATTCAGCAACCCCTTTGCTTCCAGATCCCGCGACCAAGCCGACTACTTTTCTCGACCATCGAGTGGCCACCAGACAAACCGATCCGAGACCCGAGGTCTCCAGCACAAGAGCTCTGCTACCACTCACACCACCCAAACTACCCAGTCCACAGGCATACGCGAGCGGCCCTTGACCTTCAGCTCTCAGTCGCCCAGTCTACGATCGAAGCGTAGCGATGTCTCGTCGCCATCCAGCTCAAACTACCCCATGCAACAGATTAACTATCCCGTACCCGGGCAGCACTATACGACTGTTCTTCCTACCGACCTGCCGTCGCCGGTGAGCACTACGAGGGAGTATCAGGGTGAATTCATCGAGGGATGGACTTCAGCCCAAGGGCGATGCTCGACCATGAGCTCTCCCGTGTGCCACCGGGACAGCCTCAGCTCGCACACTCCCCAAGGCTCGATAATGACTTCAAGCTCGCCGCCCGGTCCCCGGGAGACAATTCTCGACAGAGCGTTCCAAATGCGATGCATTCCGGGATCCGATCGTGAGGTCGTGGGCGAGGAGAAGCTGAGCTCTCTGGCTCGGTTTGATGCTCTGATGAAGGAAGCTGACCAAAAGCGAAAACAAAGAGAGGCGGCAGAGCAAGCGCAGCAGACTGTTATGCGCAGTGCTTTTGAGGCTTCGGACAGCTCAGAGGCGGATGCAGATGGAGGGGACTCGGACGACTCGGACGACGGCTACGGAGTTGAGCAGCCGCAGGCCGAGCCGTCGTTGATCCCGCCGACAGCTCAACGCGCCTTGCAGTTCATAGCAAGCCGCCACCAAGGTGACCGGCCTTCCGACTCGATCCGGCCACCGCCCGTATCCAGGACTCCAGTGGGTGGACGCCGGGACTCTCTAACTACTATCCACCAGGCCCCCCCATCGCGACCGCATACCGCTCATGCCAAGAGCCGCCACACCCCAGCCCAAAGGACGCTCAGCAACCCGCAGTTGACACCTGCCATGGCGAGCCTGGACATCAGCAAGACAACCGATGACGGCCCCGCCCGGTCCAGCGGAGAGAAGCGCCATTCTATATCCAGCACCAAAAGGTTGAGTTTTACCGAGTTTACCAAGAGGCTCTCTAGCACCAGCAGCTTACTGCTAGTCCAGACGAACACTAGCGGGGGGAGTAGCCGCGGAAGCAGCGAGGTCGATGTCCAGCTCCCGCCCGTTTCCCGCGGGACGCTGAACTCCTCACGGGGAACCGGATCACTATTGCGGGACCGGGACCGAGATGACTACACCCGTAAGTGCGGGTGGCGCAATAGCGTCGGAGTTCTCGGCAACGAGGGCGGCTTCCTTTGAGATCAACTCTTTGGAGTACTGCCGCGAGTGGCTTCTGGCCTCGCTTCTTCATGGCACCCCGACTACGACTACGACTACTCCTACTACTACCACTGTTACTACTACTACTACTACTACTACTACTATTACCACCATCACCACCACCACCACCACTACTACTACTACTACTACTACTACTACTACTACTACTACGATGACGACGACGACGACTACTACACTCTCGACACCCTGAAAGGAGTTTTGGATCTTGTTTGCATCTTGAGACGACGACACTTTCTTATTAACTACTCCCGGCACTTTGGGCGGCTCCTATGCTTGTACGATTTTGATACCAGGCCATGTTGCACCGGCATGACGCATTCTTGTTACCCATCTTTAAACGACAAAGTAGAGGGACGCCGGCATCCCCGCCGGCCTGGCGTTTTGATTGCTTTGTGGAAAATACTACCTAGCGCACTAGACGGAATCACGGTTGGATGTTTTGGGCGGCTTTTTTCCTTTTATTTCGTCACAGTATATATATTCTCAATGGCCTCGGCCCGCCCACCTGCGCGAAAGGGGGTTCCGGGAACCTTCTCCCCCCCAACCCCCTTCGCTCTGGTCGACGGCCACCGGCTCTCTTCTCATCTTAATTACAGAATGCATCGAGGCGCGTCCGCCGGACCAGAGTGCGACGCCAACCAGCCGCTGCTTTTCGTGTCCATGGACGAGCCTTGAGCTTGGTTGCTGGGTAGCTTCTCTTGTCCAAGGCAGCAGGGGCGGGGAGATGCGGGCGAAAAAGGTCAATAGAGGCGGAAAGACGGAAACCATGTAGCTCAGCAGTGAGAGAGAGCACACGTAGATAGCTAGCTAGCTGAACATGATTAACTCATTCATCATCTTTGAATCATTTAGACACGCTCGCCACTTCACTCAATCCTGGACATTGCGCTTTTAATGAGAAAATTTATCGGTTGCTCATTTACAAACATTTTACGTTTTTTTGCTCATCGGCCATCTGCCTCGGTCATCATAAATGTACGGATCTCATCCTTTCCCCATCACATTGTCGTGTCCTGTCCCGTCTATGTGGCGGTTCACCATCCCCCTCAACCACCAATTCACGAGCCAAAGGGCCTGATCCGATCATGTGAACCGCTTTTGGTTGTCTATCATTCATCGCGTTATTCAAGCTGCTTCTGGACATGGCGCCGCAATGAGTGTGTCTCGACTATTGGCCACAGCTCACGTGGTATCTCGATTCCCTTCCTGTCGTCAATCATGTCAACATCTTCAGTTGATGTACTGCGCGATAGCCTGCTGCTGATCCGGAGGCAGTCGCTGGCTGATAAAGCCTGCGATCGCGCCATTGTGGCGCTGATTGGCAGCAACCATGTATTCCTTGACCCATGTCGTGACGTTGACCACATCAGGGAAATCATCCCGGGCAAGCGGCTTGCATGTGTTGAGTGCGGTAAACGACATGCCGAAACCAATGTCGTCAACGTCCGCCTCGGCGATGATCTCATCACCTGTGCCAGAAGACACTACGGGGGGGTTGACTAGTAGTGACAGCAAGACGCGACAGCTGTTACCCCAACCCTTGACGAACTTCTGCGCAAATGCCTGGGAGTCACAGAGAGTCTTGGTGAGAGACACGACCGCAACCTTTCTGTCCACAGGCCGAGCAAGCTTCTCAGTCTCGGCTAGCACGAATGCTGGGTAGACCTTGGTGAACACGCCTTGCTCAAGTTGGTCGGATTTCGCAATGAAGTAGTCTGTGCCGTATCCTTGCTCCAACCTCGCCGAGACCAGGTGGAAGAAGCGGACAAAGCGCATCTTGAACGAGTCGGCAGGGTTTCCCTGGAGTTTGGTGTAGATGAGCTGCAGAATCGTACCGAAGTAGGGATCCAATACCGAACTAGATGGGTTCGTTAGTGTCAAAGTTGACTGTCACGGGTGTGCGTACATACGGTTCAACCGACTTGATAACTGAGTCAATGATATCAAATCCATGCAGCTCAGACTTCTTTCCACTCAAGAGCTTTTGGAAGATGCCAAGAACAGGCTCAAGCTGGTTGTCTGCGACAATCGACTTGGAGACCTTGGGGATGACGGCTGAGAGGAGTCGAGTACATCCCGGGACATTGCCACGAGTCTCCCACAGAGGAGGGTTCAGCAAAGGACCCAGGAGTGCTTTGTAGTTGTCCGAGATGGTGTCAGAGGGGCTAGATTCCAGCAGTTGTGCGAGAATCTGGAAGACGTATTGCATGAACTCTGTGAATGTGTTAGCCAATAAACCGCTCAAAGCAGAAACGGCCAAGATAGCTTACCAGTGACGTCCTCGACAAGGATTTGGTGGAAGGGCTCCCACAGCTTCTGGTGAAATAGGGCAGGATTGGCCGGCGCGCAGTATCGAACCAGAGCACCGATTGCTTCAAAATGGAAGTAGTAGAACCTTGGGTTGCTGGGGGTGTGCTTCATGACGTTGGTAATGAGGATGAGGTGGGTCAGAACGTTATCCAACATTGGAACAGCACCGTCCTTGATGACGATGAGAATTCGCATGACACAGCGCATCAAGAACTCATTCTCCTGCAGCTTGGCTGGGCTGACATCCTTTTCGATCAGCTTGAAAAGGTGTGTCAATAAGTCCTTGGCGAATGGCTCAATGTCGGCCCGGGGGAACATTGAGTTGCCGGCGTCGTCTGTCAGGAAAAGAACTCGCTCAACGGCAATAGCCGCGTATGTGTAAACGACATAGTTGTCAGAGTTGAGGTTCTGAATCAGAGGGCCCAAGGCAAGCTTCCACTGCTCCTTGGAAAGCTGGCTACGGAAAGTGTAGAGGTACTTGATGGCGTCCACCTTGGAGATGGGCTCCACGCCTTCACTGGCAATCAGATCCTGAGCAATGTGCTGCTCAAAGAACTCGACAACGTTGACCAGAGGGTTCACGGTCTTGACACCCTGGGCGGCCGTAACAGCGCCCTTGGCAGCGATTGACAAGAACAGGTAGATGGCCGTGTCCTTGGCCTTCCAATCTGCCTTGCCCTGGGATAGGTAGTGGGTAATGTACTTGGAAACGACGCCGGTGACTGGGCCCTCAAATTTCTCCTGGAGTTTTCGCAAAAAGTCGGTTGCTGATCGTCTCCTGGAGTCCGTGTCGGAGCCCTCGAGATCTCTCCGAATAAATTCGATGGGCTCATCCTCGAATTGCTCCATGTCAGATTCTCTGAGCGCAACGTTTGGTAGGATGACCTTCTCGACAATCTGAGTGAGCACCTCCTCGTTGTTGAAGATCCCGGAATGTTCCTTGGTGGAGGCAACAGCTGTGAGGAAGTGGAAAGCTTTGCTGACAATGACGTCGTATTTGGTCTCGGCGCCGGTTGATGAGAGCAGGTTCCAGACCTTCTCGATAAAGGGCTGGCAGTACTTGGAGAAGTCCTCGTCGAACTTGACCGTAAAGAGTTCCAAAACCTCACAAATATCCGCCTTGGTGGTGTCCACAATACTCGTCTCCGTGTCGTCGTCAGTCTCCAGCAGGGGGTTGGAGTAGGCGAGGTACTTGTGTAGCAGCTCCGAAATGCTAGCGAGGTTCTCCTCGAAGATGGGTGGTAGATCGTGACATGACATGTCATAGAGAATCTTGATTTGTAGGTCAAGAGTCTCAAACCAAGCCTGTAGTGATTCCTTCTTGTCTGCATTCTCGGTGATCTTCTTGTCGGCAGTCTATGGAACGTAGTGGTCAGTATAACGAGGCAAGAAACAGCATCGAGAGATCTAGGAGAGATCTACGTACCACAAGAAGCTGGACGAAGGCTTGACCAAAGGTCTCAATGACGTGGTTGATCTCTAGATATAGTTCGTCGGTTCGGAATAAGGGCCGCCATCGGACGAAAATGGAGTGTGCAACCTCAAGAACACCAACGTTGACTTTGGGGTCGGTAGCAGAGAATCGGCTGACAAGTTCCTGTAGAGATAAAAAACGGTCAGTGACGCTGCGTGAGGAACAGAATGGTGGTGCAGGATAACGAACCGCAGTAAGGGTATCCCATCGTCTCCAGAAATCCGAGTCAGCGATGACGCTGATCGCATCGCCAAGCTGAGTCTGAATGTTGGAGGGGCAAGAAATCATCAAGCCAATGAGACGCTCTTTGATGTTCTGAACCTCCTCCTGGGGAAGCTTGTAGTTGCCTTCCTCGTCCTGCGCAAAAGAATTGTTCAGTCTGCCGATCGTTGGATGTGGGACGTGGGAGCGGGGATCAGGATAGGAGGGAGCGCACCACATAGTTGGAGCGGATGAAGTTTTTGAAGGCCAAAGCGGAAGCGAGTCGAGTCTTGAGCGGGAGAGAGCCAGAGTTGACAATATTGAGCAGGCTGAGCGAATACTGCGGCTTGGCGGCTTCGAGCTTCAGGGCGGACTCGGCTTTGCGTTTGTTTATTAGCAAGAGATGGCGGGGCAACGGAGGGTTTGCGGAAGGAGAAGCAGCTCACCTTTGCGGTGCTGAGAGGGATCGAGGGTAGCGTCGAGCAGCTGAGCAATGTGACCAATATCGGCCGCCATCATGAAGGTGTTGTGAGGGCGAGTGGAGGGCGACGTGGGGAGAGGTGGGAGGAAGAGAGGATGAAGTGGGAAGAAGGACAGGGCGGTGTTGGAGTTGGAGTTGGTGTTTGTATTAGACGTTGCTTCTGGCAGCAGCAACAACCAACTTTTTTGGTACAGTACGGCAGCCAACCACTGAGCTTGCCTGCTTCTGCTCTTTCTACCTGCCCAAGTGGGGCCTCACTGGAGGGGCATTGGAGCTTCGTCTATTGGTACATCTCTAGGTACCCAGGTACGAGTAATGGAAAAAGCTGCGTCCCGAAGTACATACTTCAGCTACCAAGGGACAACAACGGTGGGAAATACGATTGCATGAGTTGGGGGTTTCAATGGAAGTGCGTCTCGTGTTTTGCCCTGTTCGGCAACGGATCATTCACCGAGACAAACAAGGTAGAGCTCTCCATCCAACGTACCTACCTAAGGTAGGTACCTTATATAGGTACCTGTAGATATAGCACCTGAGATGCAATAGACGGCCTTACCTCAGCACAGCATGGGTAGCAGGCGGTCCTGCGCCACAAGCACTTGGCGTGGCTGCCCATGATGGGATGGGTGCTGTGCCACGATACAGAGACGGAGACTGAAGACTGGAGAGCCGAGGACAAGAGAAAGCAATCAAGCCGGCCGGAAACGGCATGGACATGCCTATTGATTGGACCTCGTAATTACGAGCCTCACCTTGGCTGGCCTGCTGTCTGGCCTATCAGGTGAAAGCGCCCTTTGAGCACGGGATCCCTGATCTGATACCTTGCAGTACTGTAGTAGGCATGTTCTGTTCCCTCGGTCCATCGCCCAATACAGCCAGCCAGCCAGCTTGCAGCTTGCCAGCCAGCCACTGGGCTGACCACCTACAGTGTTGTCAGGTGGTGGCCCACCGCTGCCATTGGCGCTATGAGACCTCCCACACCTACCCACATATGTAGTCTACATATTTACTGTACGGAGATGTAGGTACTGTAGGTACTGTAGGTGCTGGAGGCACTAGCTTGCAGCAGGTAACCACATCCGTACTGTACCTACCGTTACCGTACCTTCCATGGGCTCGCCTGATCGATCGACGGGCCCTGCAGCGTACTGGAGCTTACTGAAGCTTACTGTAGTTCTTGGCCATGTCAGAAGAGCCTTTTTTTCCTCTTCCTCTCCTCAGATGTTCCCGTCTGTCCCCGTCTGTCCTCGTCTGCTCCCTTGAGCTTTCAACCCGCCAGTCGCCAATACCATTTTCAATTCCGATGTCGAGGCTCATTCCGAATTCTCACCCAGTAGACCCTCGCATTCGCACACACCCGCCCGCTAGTGCCCCGTCTTCTTAACCGCCGGCATCCCATTCACGTTCGCCTTCGCCTTCGCCTTCGACCCATCTCTTCCAACCTCCCAGTCCACGGCCGTCTTCTCTGTGCACCCCCGCCGCCGAGACCAGGTCCCTCAAAGTACATCGAGAAAGCTCCGTGCCCTGCCTCATCGAACGAGCCTCGAACCGCGCTCCGCCCACGCCAGCGCCAACGCCAGCGCTGGTACCACCACCACCACCACCACCACCACCACCTCCACCTCCATCTCCATCTCCACTTCCACTNNCTTGCATGGGGCTGGCCACACTACACCTACAACTACCGATACAGCTACTGCACAGATACCTCCCGCGAGCCTAACAACCGCTACGCACGGTTGAACTCCCATCGCCAGCCTGTCTGGTCCCTTGATGGCCGTGCTTACCTTTATCAATATCCAAGTGGCCCGCGCCCGTTCCCGGACCTTGTTCCAACCCTGGTAGCACATGCTTCGCCGGTGAGACCTCTACTTTTGCACTTGCATTTACCTTCACCTTTGTATTCACCTACCCTTGCCTACCCATTCATCCCGCCCAAAGCCTTGCAGCGGCGTCGCACTCGCCTTGGCATGACGGCTGCGTCAACCTGCTAGCTTGGACCATGCCATCTCCTCCATCCCCATCCTTCGCGTTACACACTTTGGTCCTCTCTTTGTCTCCCGCACTCGTCATCGGTTCACCTCCGCCTCTGGCTCCGCGCCTAGGCTAGCCCGCAGACCACTCCACGCCATCGTGTCTGACTTCTACTTGTTTCCTTCAATGCTATCGCTTTTCTTCCTGGGCCCTTTACTACTCAACGGCTTGACAAACGGACGTCGTCCTTGTCGCTAACATGATGCGCCGCATAGCCTCGTTTAACAGCCAGGACCCACAGACTTCGCGTCAGCGCATGTCTCTACTACCAGGAGATGCGCCTTCGTCCCCAGATTCGTCCCGCTCAGGTGGTCTTGCCAACATATTGCGAGGCTTAACGACTTCAAGGCTGTCCAAATCCTCCTCCTCGCTCGCGCTAGCTTCGCCGTCCGACAACCTATCCTCTCCCGAACACGTCGATGGTCACACTAGTCCTTGGATATATCTCCCGCCAAGCCATATGGAGTCTCTTGAGCTTCTCAAGAATGGCTCTCCGAACGAGCGCATATCCGCCGCTGGCGCCCTAAAGTATGCCATTGCCGAGTATCCCATGCATCCTATCCTCGACATTTGGTATGCCGCCAAAGATCTCATCGACCCTGCCAAATCAACAGCTGCTCGCACCGCTGGCTGGGAACTTCTGACCGAGTGTGTCAAGTATGCCGCTTCCACCGATCTGGAGCGCCAGGAATACTTCATGACCTTGTCTGCGCCCGCAAATCCCGATGATTTTCACCTACAACTCGCAGCCTTGGTTGATCTTACCAACCACGGACGAGTGGTGACTGGCTTCGATTATGAACTTATTCCCCTCCTGACGGGCTGGCTACAAGACGCATACAGCGCGGTGCGCCAGGCTCGAAAGAGGATTTCGCACGCAAGAGGCTCTAAGAGCTCGAGCAAGGGAAAAGCTGCCGCTTCTGGTGAAGAGAAGAATCTTGCGCAGCTTTTTTCATTCCTGGTCGACGTCATCAAGTTCAGCTTCAACAACGCCAATGAGATCTCCGTCTCCCGATTAATCGATAAAATCATATCAATCTGCATGAATACCAGTGTTCACGATGACCTTCGATCATGCATTACTGTGATCGATGCCATCGTCACATTTGGCTCCATTCCCGACGCAAGGTTCAAGGAGTGCGTCCAGGTGCTGAGCTCCATTTATTGCATGGTCCCATTCCTGCAAAAAGAAGCATGGCATACGATCTCGAACCTCTGCAAATCCCACAATGGTCAGGCCACTGTTCGTATTCTTCTTGATATCCTCCGCAACCATTCTTTCGATGTCGCCAAGGATAAAGATGCCAACAGGGATATTCGGGGGGCCATTGCCGTCCTCCAGAAACTGCTGACCAAGACGGGAGATGAAGGCTATCCGACCATTTCATTCGCGTTGCTCGCAGACGGCCTCTCGACAGTTCTCAAGACGGTATCATCGGTCAGAATATGCCTCCTGACTCTTCAGCTCATCAACTCTCTGTTTCATGACGAGGGAGGTCGCATGCATCGGATTCTCGTTGACGAAGATTGGACCGTTATCCTGGATGTAGCGGCGCAATGCGCCAAGAAGGCATTGGTGGACCCCCTCGACTCGAAGAGCCGGCAGCATCATGCAAAGGAGGAGAAGCCGGAGGTCCTTGTCGGACGTGAGCTCCTCACACTTGTTGCGCGTCTGGACAATCTTATGAACCAAGCCACCGACGACTTCATCCCACGGCAGACCGTGGTTAGATTCTTCACTCAGATCCACCAATTCCTTCCAGATGCGTCGGCATATACGGTGCTGGATTATTTCCAAAAGTTCCGATGCTGCTCCCCATCTGATCTTCAATGGGAAGACAACCTAGCTTTGGTACTGAAAGATTTCTTTGGGAACCGACACCGGGCATCCCATATACGACTTCGAGCACTGCAGACAATCATGGATGCCTATGAGATCGTGGACCTTGTAGGAGATGGAGCTGAGCAGGCCTTTATTCCCCGCTTAGCCAAGAGCATTCTTGAAAACATCTCGGAAGAAAGCGATATTCCGGTACTCGAGGCTATTGTGTCTTTGATGGCGTCTGTCGTGGCTTCGTGCGATATGGAACTCTTCAACTATATTGTCGATGCACTGAGAGGGCTTGTGGTAAGCGATCGTCCCAAGGCACCGGGCTCGTTTTCATCACATCACCCCGAGGAGGCTCATACCGCACCCATGCAGTCGCCTTCAAACGTCGTGGCAAAAGGTTACGTAAAGATGTTTGTTCAGGTGATGTATTTTCACGGAGGAAAAAGCGCCAGACTCTTCCATGCACTTATCCACATCGCGAAATCCGGCCACTGCGAGGTGGATGCTCGCCTCACTGCAATGAAGCTTCTGTTCCGCCTACGGGCCGATTGGGACAACCACGTCTTCGTTACTCCTGTGTTGGAGACAAACTTCCTTGCAGCTGCCATCTTCCGCACGGAAGAGTCTCTTGCGAAAAAGCAGGCGGATGATGCTATTCAGTCCATGCGGATGTGGAGAGGCGAGCACGGAGGCTCTTCGCGATCTTCCCGCGGTTTATCACACCCGCATGGCCAGCATGGGGAGAGAGGCGTTCCCACGCGATCTGCCAGCGGTGCTGAAGTTCGAAGCCATACACCGCAATATCGTCAACTCTGGAGTCTTCCTGATCCCGACGCTCTCCCCGCTGGTGTCACCGGTCTGATCAGTCCTGTCTTAGTCACCCATCTACCGCGAGCAAAAAGTCAGAGCGATGATGACGCGGAAAGTAGTCCTGAAGAGGCGTCGAGTGAGCACAGGGAAAACGGCGATGCAGTCTCACTTAGCTTAGCAGAGTGGTTTGATACTGTCCTTGACCTGCTTCATGGGAGTGATTGGGAGGTGTACAGTTTCATATTGGTTCACCTTCCCTCTCAACTGAGCAATCACTCCATCTGCCGTGGCGCGATACCACAGGTTCAAGAGCTCCGGAGAGTCATTTGCGAGCACATCCGCACCAATGGGTTTCAGGAACCACCAATCGCTTCCGGCTTACGTCGAGCTGATGTGGCTATTTGTCTATTCCACAGCTTGACAATGATTCTCAGCTATCATGAGCATTTTCAGAAGGGCGAAGAGGATGAGATCGTGAGAGCTTTTGTTCACGGAATCGCAACATGGGAGCGCAGTGCCAAGTGTTGCATACACGCCTTATCTATTTGCTGTCATGAGCTTCCACTCTCAACGAGCAAGTCACTGGTTCAACTGCTCACCAAGATGGCCACGATTATCACTCAGCCTCATGTGGCTGTCCACATTTTGGAGTTTCTCGCCTGCTTGAGCCGTTTGCACAACGTCTATGTCAACTTCCGGGAAGAAGAATACAGGATTGTATTCGGCATCTGCGTTCGGTATCTGCAGTCTGTTAGAGACAGGAGAGAATCGAACCGCAGCAGTCACATGAGTGAGCCATCAACCCCGGCCACGACGAGCTCTCACCTGAGCGAGTTGGCACAACCTAGTGTCTCGGATGACCTCCCTCAGTATGTCTACGCTCTGGCGCACCATGTCATATTATTTTGGTTCCTCGCCTTGAAGTTGCCTGATCGTGCCAAGCTCGTTGGCTGGATCGTCAAAAACCTCTTCAACGAAGCCGAAGAAGGGCACAGCGCCAACGAACAAGCTCTGACTACGGTCGACTTCATGCAACGAGTCACCTATGCCGACGTGAATGAGTCGTCGGAAGATGTGCACTTCACCGAGGCCCGGTTCGGTGAGATTGTGAAGAAGAGGTGGGTAATTGCAAACAGCATTGTCACCATTAAGCAAGCCACAATGACAGGCTGGGCCCAAATCACGAAAAGACAGCCCTCTGGAACGTCCGCTTACACTGTCCGCGAAACTCTGGCCCCTCTTCCGCCTCATCAAGAGCAGCACTACATTGACGTCTCTCGTGAAGGTCAGACGTCGACAAATACCATCCTGCCCAGCCACTTGCTTGTTCAGCTGATGTCTTCGGTTCCTCAATCCAGCGAGCTGGCTCGGCCGATTCCACTTCCCGAGGATGAAGCTGTTGAGAGAGCTATACGTGTCTTTGACCGAAGCTCTACTGTTGATGGCCACAAAGTTGGCGTCATCTACATTGGCGAAGGACAGACGCATGAATCGGAGATTCTGGCCAATGTGTCAGGCAGCACCGACTACGTGATCTTTCTCAATAACCTTGGGACTTTGACCAGGCTGAAGGGCGTAACGTTCAATACTCATGGCTTGGATCGTGAAAACGATGGCGACGGAGAGTACACGTTCTGCTGGCGCGATAGGGTCACTGAAATTGTGTTTCATGTGACGACGCAAATGCCCACAAACCTGGATCACGACCCTCAATGCACGCTGAAGAAGCGCCATATTGGCAATGATTTTGTCAACATTGTCTTCAACGATTCTGGACTGCCCTTCAAATTTGACACCTTCCCCGGTGATTTCAACTTTGTCTACATTGTCATTACGCCAGCATCGCGGGCATCCTTCATGGCCTCTAGGGAGCCGGTGCTGGAGGAGGACCATGGCCCCCTTTTCTATAGAGTCCAGGTAATGAGCAAACCTGGTTTCCCAGAGATTTCGCCAGCCTCTGAGACCAAAATGGTCTCCTTGAAAGCCCTTCCTGGCTTGGTTCGACTTCTGGCCCTCAATGCGTCGGTGTTTTCCCACGTGTGGGCGAACCGTGAAGGGGGCGAGCATGTCAGCTCTTGGAGGAGCCGTCTTAGGGCTATCAAGCAGTTGCGCCAAAAGTATGGGCACAAAGAGACCCAGCTCACGCCGTCGTCTTCACAGGTCGGTGGATTCAGTGGCGGTATCACGCCGACCGCGGCGGATAGCTCCCGGCCCAACAGCACAATGCGAGACAGTTTTACAAGTCTGCGCCGCACAAGCGTAGCAACCTTTTTCACGAATACAAGCGAACAGACGTCGCATCGATCCTCGGTGCATTCTTTGTCAACGAACATGAATGATGCTGAGGCTGGGACCGCAACTGGGCTTGACTCGGTGGTTGACTCGGTAGACTTTTCGAAATGGGCATGAGCAAAACGAGAGGTGTATGTATGTATGATGGATTAATGGATGCCGGAAAATCCACCTGTCAATTTCGGCGCTACATAAGGGGGTTAAGGGGAACAAAAAGTTTATGTGTTCGGTCGGCCTTGTGTTTTATCTTGTTATTTCTATCTTCCTCATCGTGTGCTGCACGATGAGTTACACATTCCGCGTGGTAGATATACCCTCATCTGTTCCCTGCTATGGGACAAATCAAGGCCATTGTGTGCTCTGAGAAATTCAGCCAGCACGCCAAACTTGAACGATCCCTAAACCTTGCAAGGGTCACTTTGGTTCGTGATGCTGCAGTCATGACATCAGTTCTAGCTTATACTTGTGCCAACGCCAACTCTTCCTGCTAAACCTCCACCAGTCGGGTATTTCGAGCTATCCCGTAAGGTTCCGTCCGTTAGTCAGGGGAAGGCACTATCTGTTCTCTCGCATCATACGCCACTCGGACGCATGTCAAAGGCTAAAGAAAGGGGGGAGGGCAAGTTTTCCAAGGACCGGTAGCCTGGCACCCCACGGTTACACAGGGAGCCGGGGATATGGCTGGACAGGGTACGCAGCAGGCCGGTCCGTATCGTCGGTGGCTGCGGCACGGCGATGATGCGAGCGGTGTAGCATCAGGTGATGCGACGGCATGGACCAGGTAGCCCGTGGACGGGGCTGTATGGCCTAGACGGACGGCTTGTGTAACCAACATGTTGTTGCGCCCTCCGTGTCGCATGTAAACGAGGCACATCCCGGATGAGCTGAAGTAACACGCCGAGACGACAAGTCTGGGCGCGGGACTAGATCGTTGCCTATGAGAGCGTGGAACATTGATGGCTTGCCTGTGAACGCATCAAGACTGAGCGTCCGAGGCAAGTATGTGAGTATGCATGGGGTTCCTTTACGTAGATACGCAGTATGCAGATGACATATGTATGTTGCCCATGTATGCGGAGGAGCGCGGCCCTAAGCACCACCAGTTTCGGCAAGGTCACATTGCTGCGACGCGAGATACTGCATTGAACGTTACAAGGGTTTGGGTTTTGCTGAGAGGGATGCCTAGCCAACCGTGTATTACCCTTTGAAGGTGTTCGTTTGGTGTATGTACGTATACGTGTGTGTGTGTGTTTGTGGTTATCGAGCATCTTAGCAATGCTGCAGGATGTCGGCTTATTCTCATTGAGCCATCGTCTCACCTACCTTGCGCCACACCTCCTTGTACTCTGCCCATTTGCGGAACCCTGCAGCACATAGATTAAACGCCGATACTTGCCGGGGGGGCCACCAGATGTTGAGATCTTACCAAGAGATGCAAATGAGCTGTCATCAGCCCTGATGGCATCCACAAACATGGCCTTCATCCCCCTCTCGGCCAAAGACTGCCGGCACGAGTGGAGTAGCCTGATCATGACCGAGTCGCGGCGGTTGGCAACGTCTGGGTCGTCGTCTAGGAGTAACGCGCAGTTAGTGGTGGTGTCGTTGAGGTGGAGGGTTCATACTCGGCGGTCATCTCTCACCCTTGATGCAGATGCAAGCGGCGCCCCCCACATCACTGCCGATCATGGCTGGCCAAGGGATGTCGTTTGCGCACGGGCTGCCACTGCTGGGGGTATATGTGATGGCGGCGGCCACAAGCGTGTCGCCCTCGAGGCCAATGGTGATGTCGCCCATGTAGGAGCTATCTAGTGTCTGCGCATACTGGTCGTACCAGCCAAAGCTGAGCTTGCGATGAGACTCGCGGCTAGCCAGATCGAAAACCGCCTGCATGTCGGTGATTTGGCAGGGCCGAAACGTTAGGCCCGCCGAGGCAAGGTTTGCCGGCGGTGCGTCCTCAAAGTGTAGCAACCAGTCGCTCGATGTGCGGCCACGGCCCGGCACGCGCTCTTCGTTGACGGCCCAGCCTTGGCGGCCAAGCCATTTGGCCGACGAACCCAGTAGCGGCGCCGGCGGACCATACAGGAGTCGGGGGAACGAGCTGCCCAGCTGAACAATAGCGACACCTCGGATACGGTGTAAGCTGGCATAGGCCTCGGCGTGGAGCGAGCGGCCGATGCCTCGGCCGCGGAAGTCTTCGCGCACAACGAGGGCGGCAATGTAGCCCACCATGCGGCTACCACCCGAGTCGGCAAATGTGGTATATGTGGCGCAGAAGCCAAGCACTTCGTTGCTGTTGGGATGGCGGGCGATCAGATGCGTGGCATAGCCATCGCTCTTTAGTAGTCGCCCAAGAGTCCACTGGGGAAGATAGAATTGCGCCGGGACGCATGAGGCCCAGAGCCTATGGACAGCTTCCAAGTGCGTCTCGTAATCCCATTCTTCGACGACCCAGGAGGTATGAGGATTTGGGTAACGTTGACCGTGGAGAAGGAGAGCCGCGACAGACTCCAACTCAGTCGCGGAATACCCGGGAGAGTGGACAACAGTCGAGTGTCCAAGTTGGCGCAGCTGATGGTCTTGTGATGTGCAGCACGACACGAGAATCATGGGACGGTCATTGCAGAGTTCGCGGATCAAATCGGCCAGCTCGAGTTGGAGAGCACCATCTGGAGATGACGACGAAGCAGCAACCACGACGAACACGACGGCCTTTGCGCGCTTTAAAAAGGCAACGTGGACGCCGGTAATGCCGCGCTGTTTGATATAAGGCACATGGCGAATCCAGGGGTGTGACTGAGCAAGGGCCTGCCCAAGAGGCTCAAAGGGATCGACGGCCTTGGAAGCTTCGTGAGCAAGAGGCACAACGGCGGGAGTCAGCAACAAGACAAGTTCCTCCTCGGCCACGTTGTTGCGCAGTGGGATCAAGCCTTTGCTATCCGACAGGAGAGCGGGAGCTGCGAGGTCGGACATGACTGCTTTGAGAGATAATCACATTATTTGGGCTTCTTCAGCTGGTGGGAAGCGAATCAACGAAGCAAGGATGAAGGAAGCGGAGAAGGAGGGATGCTTTATTCCAAGGCCAGTTTGAACATGTGAGCCGAGGCGGCTGGTTTGGCGAGAAGCCTGACGCGAATGGATATAGAAATAGAACCCTGTATTAGCAGGTTCAAGAGCCTGGAAGCCGAGCAAGGGGCCGCGGTGAGTGAGGCGAGATCGAGATTGAGATGGGATATTATGTCTATGTCGGAGGTCTGGTGTAATATCGTCCGGTTGAAATACTGGGCAGACGGCAAAAGGTGGGAAAGACGATGGCTGTAAGGACAGGAGTATGATGGGTAGATGGATACCTTGGGTATCTTATGCAGTGATGCCGAGAGATCAAAGCAGCTGTCGAATCCTGGAAAGCCAGCAAAAGCAGAGCTGGCTGTGTCAGATCGTTTCCTCTGCGGCGGGAAAAAACGAAAGAAGGAGAGACTCGGCAAAGGTGTTGATCCAGATAGCCGGTTCCTATGAGAGGAGCCGATGAAGACATGGAGATGGTGGATGTGGCGGCGGAGGCATTGATGTACCATGTAATCTGCATGTACAGGACACAGATGCAGGTGGGATCTTCGACCATTGGCTCCCATCATTGGCACGGGTAATATGTACAATAAAGCCCCCTTGTGGCTGGGCCGGGTTGGCACCTACCAACGCCTCCATATCAGCGGTACGGGAGCAGGGGAGTAAGTACATAACATCCAAACAAACCAAGCACTCAATTTGCAGACAGTACATAGATAGTAGTCTACAGACCTCAGCCGGGTTGAGTCGCAATCTGGATCGCGAAGAGGCTCGAGGGACCCGAGAGGCAATGTCTGTCTCCATCTACAGTAGCCATGCTGACATCGGCTGAGATTCCTGGACGCACCCCGCCAAAGCAAAGACCGGTGATGAATGGGGCCAGCTGCTGCTATCAATCGTCAAACATCAGGAGCATGCCAAGATGGTCAAAGATGCCCCCAGCCAGCGACACAGTATATACACACTGTGTTAATACAGTATGGAGTGGCTGCCACCCACTTACATACAGTACACCCCACGCGCTGGGAATCCATCTCTTCAGCCAATTTAGGTGTCGACGCGCTTTGGTCTCCACACAGCAGCATCTCATCTCATCCCGCTTGCATCGTCATCGCCCGCCGTCGCTCAACTCTTCCGCATTCATTGGTCGTCGTTGTTGAGCAGGAATAAAAAGACACAAGGGGCGTTGAATCAAATCAGCATGGAACCCTCATCGCCCCGCGAGGGACACGACGACATCCGGCAGCTCGTCAATCACATTGTTGAGGGTATGTTGCGTTTGGCTGGCTTGTAAACATCCGCCATCTACCTCCACCATAATAGGGTGCAAGTGCAACGGTGCCAATGTTCATGTTCACGTTCACGTTCATTTCATTTCGTTACCAACAAACTCTCACTGACTTACCCCTGTCTCTCTGAACAGCCTCAAAACTCCCCGCCAAGTCACGTTCCTCCAACATCAAGCCCTTTGTTGCCCAACTTACCTCCCTCACATATGAGCAAGGTCTCCTCCCAGACCAACTCGCCAACCTCGTCGACCTACTCACGGGCCCAAGTCATCTTGATCAAGCCAGTCTGGCCGCCATCCTACGGAATCTCTACCCTGCCGGCCCCGTCTCTCCCCATGTCCTCCTCCGCATAGTTGCTTGTTTTGGCCATGGCAAGCTCAAACCCTCACTTACACTACAGGCCGCGCTGCTCCGCTGGCTCATCCTTACCTATCATCTACTCGAGTCTTCCCAAATTCTCTCCCAGGCCTACCCTGTCCTTTTTAATCTCCTGGACACTGCCGCTACCAGGTAATGAATGACTACTTTCAAATAAGTCGACGAAACAACGCTGACTCGTTCACAAGACCAAACCTGTGCCATTTACTGGCCCTGATTACGAGGCGCAAGCATGTTCGGCCATATAGAATACAGGCTCTGTGAGTTTGCAATAGACTATGACAAGACATGAACAACGTTCTCATCATCTCCAGCCTGAACCTCTCAAGACAGACTGGCAACGAGCCTTGTCTTATTGGCCTGCTGCGGGTATTCAAGGACTATTACCCCGAGGTCATTGTTGGCGAAGCTGTTCGGGGAAAGGCATCCGCTTTCAAGGTGTGCAAATGTGCTGCATCCATGGTTCCCCAGCTAACCTCTCCAGCACCCCGACCCTTTATGGCGCGCAAGGCTAGATGAGATTCAAGAAGCTCATGCACAAAGCACACAAGAAGGCGTATCTCGCCCCCGCGACGGCTTCCGCGTGCATCGTCCTATCGGTCGCGCACAAAGGACCAAGCTCATTCCCCTTGTTCACACCTCTCATGCTACCGAGGTGGGTAAACGATGCCGCTTATTGGGAAGGAATCGACCGGCTAATGAATTTTAGAACTCAGTGACGCTGGAGGAGATTGAAAACGCCGCCGGGTTCGTCCAGAACATGGACAAGATAGAGCTGCCCAATCAGCTGGTTGCTGTCCTGGCTGATCCCCTGCTGCAGAAGTTCATGTTGCTACGACCGAGTAATGAAGCGAACCAGCGCCTTGCCAACTGGCTTGGCTCGATGTTGCAGGATGTCATTGATGGCGACGCTACAGAAGATGCCCTTTTCGACATGCTCGACATCTTGCGTGACTATGTTGTGTCGACCAAGGTGCGTAGCTGTATATATGTCGAGCATGAACTATAACTCACTCTCCTTTGGTCTAGACACTCCCTCCCCTTCTCCTCGACTTTTTCGCTCGCTTTCTACAATTCTGGAGCGGCTCCAGCCGCCCAGCCGCTCTGTTTGAGCTTCTCTCCTACGCCCCCCTCCTTGACTTTGAAGGTTTGTCGTCATGCACCTCAACTGCCGTGAGTTCCCTCCCCTAATCAAGTCCACAGAGCTTCGTCAACACATCTTTGAGCCATTGGAAACCGCCACACTCGATGGTTCTCTCGACTCCCAGCTCATGTTCCTCTCCCTATACACCAATCTTCTCCGCCACTGGGTCGTTTCCCTCTCGTCCAGCACCTCCATCCCCGACCACGCCAGCGCCAGCGTCTGTGCCCTCGTCCGCCATGCCAATCCTCGCGCTTTAGCTCTGGCGCAGGCTTCATCCGGAGTATCTACCTGTACAGCCATCTTGGAGTTCTACGAGGAAACCGCCCGCCTCGTCACTCACAACACTCTCATACACTACATTCGCATCGAGCTGCCCCCGGCGGCCCTCATCTACCTCCTCTTCTTCAGCCCGTCCATCGCCATTGCTTCCCGTCTGTGCAATGTCCTTGCCGGTTACAAACGTGGGTTCGAGACGGCCATGGCAACTCGCCCGCGTTCGCGCCCAGCGCGGGGCGCACCCCGCATCGACACCTCATCTTATAACCGCGCCTACGTCAACCGTTACAACGGCTTCCTCATGGACATTTGCAACTGTCTCTGGCGTGGCCGTGCCTTTAGCGCAGACGATGCCAATGCCCATGGCTGCCTACTACCCAAGTCGCTCGTTCCCGTGCTCTCAACCTACGTCGGCTCCATCGACCGTGGCCTCTCGCTCGCATCACTTTTTGGGCTATCGTACGCACCTTCATTATGTCTACGAGCTATGAGGGTGCTGCGGGCACAAGAGGATATGGAGACGCAGCTCCCCCCCTTGCGACATGCCGGACCCGTCACCCAGGAGAGCCTCTCAAAATGGGCTGCCGCGGGTGGGTCGCAGCTAAGTTGGGCAGAGTATCGAATTCAAGTACTGGAGGCGTTGGCCGCAGATGATCTTGAAGGTATCATGGCACTGCTCCAGAACACTATGACTGCGTTGAAGAACGCGATGGCGGGGAGAGCAGGTACAGCTCCGCGGTCGTCTCAAACGTCCCAGGTGAGCGCCATGTAAGAGGAACCACAAAAGGGCGCGGCGTTCGCAACGAAATGCATGAATGCACTATATATCGATTGTATCTCAACAGACTTGTCTAGTTGAATTCGACCAAAGCCTCTATCTCTATCCCCTCGGTTGAAATTCAGGGTATCAAATATAACGAAACATAACTCCAGATATCAGGTTTACTGTGCGTATAGCCCAAAGGGTTGCTCCTTCCCCGGATGAAAGCAATCTAGACCGGCTTGGCCTTGGACTCGTCGCCGTATCCTCCGATTTGTATGTTGCCGAAACCATATGTCTTACCCTCGGGCGCTCTCTGGGCCTGGTTGCGCGGACCGCGCGCCTTGAGATCGTCCCTCAGCCAGTGCAGCACCAGCTCGCCAAGACGGCTGTTGCCCGTGTCGCCGACGGTGCCATCAATGGTGGCGAGCATCTTGTCGGCCTCGTCCCACTCCTTGACAGTGCCGAGGTGCATGTGGGCCAGGTGGGTAGGCCAGCCGGCGAGGTTGTCGAGAATGTGGGTGGCGTAGACAATGGTGCACTCGCGGAGCTCCGTCTCGCGCTTGAGCCAGGCGAGGAACTCGGCGCGGCTGAGGACATCGAGGTCGACGGTGATCTCGTCTAGCAAGAGGACGGTCCAGGGGCGCAGCAGGCCCATGGCGAGCTGGACACGGCGGCGTTCGCCGTCAGACACGGCGTGCATGCGCCAGTTGGTGTCAACGTCGAGCATGGCGACGAGCTCGTCGCGGCGTTCCGGGTAGGCGTCACCGCCGACAGAACGGAGCAGCTCGTTGACGCCAATGTCGGTACGGACAATGGGGTTGAGCACCCACTCGAGGCCGAGGTACGTGACCCCCTCGACACTCTCCTTGAAGGGGTCCACGCCGCAGATGGAGATGGTGTCGGTCGGGGCCAGGCGCTTGCCGGCCAGGAGGCGGAGCAGCGTTGTCTTGCCTGCTCCGTTGGCGCCAATGAGGAGGGTGCGCGAGCGCGGCGGGAGGTCAATCGAGATGTTGCGGATGCCAGTGGAATAGTCCGGGAACGTGTAGGACAGGTCGTTGACCGTCACCTGGGGAGGCTTCTGGGGCGCCATGATGTGTGATGTGATGTGGTATGATACAATAGTGTATATGTGCGTGCGTGCTTGCGGGGCGACGAGTAAAGGGAAGCAGTACGGTACTAGCAATGAAGGATTTGCAAAAGATGGAAGCCAGCGTTGTTTCTTGCTGCAGAAATCTATGTGTTGGTTTTCTTTATCGCGCACGACGAAACGGGACAATCAATGACGAGTCGGTATGAGACAAGTTCACAAGAGATGGTGAGGTTTTCGTCTCGCCAATGCCCCTCCATGCACCCGTGCTGGCGGGACCTTGCGTGTTTCCCCATTTGGAGGAGGGGAGGGGCAGCGCCCAGCCACAGCCACAGCCCAGGGGCTCCACACCAGCCACAAGCACTCTACGCGGGCTGGACAGACAGGGACTGGCGCTGGAGCTGGCGCGCTCATCACGCGTCTCGCATGAAGCTTGACTGCAAGCTGCACAAGCTCTTTTTCCAACATCCAGCGGGACCACCATTTCCATCTCAAGCCAGCGCCTTTCCAACCGTCACAATGGTTGCCCTTGAAGATGTAGCCGGGAGCCTTCTCCATCAGCCGTCGTAAGCTATTTCTCTCGGGCAGACTGCCCCCCGCTCCTCTTCAATGGCTCTTTGGCTGACAACGGACCCTCGACAGCGGCGCCTCCCATGAGGTGTCCTCCCGCTTTCCCTCGTCCTACCACTCAATGCACAGCTTCGCCCTCGACAAGGCAAGATCATACAAGCAGCAGTTTGGTGACATGTACTTTCTGCGTCTCACCAAGATCCGCCCGGCCGTCGAGCAGGTTGCCGCAGCAGCTTGGGCGAGCACCGTCATCGGGGGCGAGACGGCCACGCAGGTCGATCGTGTGCTTGATGTGCGCCAGGGCGAGCTGTGCTGGGTCACCGGCACCGTGTACATGGACATGTCCCTGAAGCCCAACATTCTAGAGGACGTATCCAAGGATGTGAGCAGCTCCCCGTCCTGCCCTCGCTGATTTCTGGAGCTTTCCGTCATCCTGACCAAGCACCCCATAGCGCTGGATCTCGGCCCCCATCTCGACGCAAAAGTACTTTTCGGACGACGGCTCGGACCAAGTCATGCTCGAGGACGACTCTGGCCGCATTCGCCTCGTTGGCGACATGCTGCAGTCGGTTCCCCTGGTGACTGGCTGCATCATCGCCGCCATGGGTACCGAAAACGCCAACGGCGAGTTTGAGATTATCGACATCAAGTTTCCCGACCTAGCACCGCAGCCCGAACGCTGGGCCCTCGAGAACCCTGGGGCTACCAACGGCCACGCGAAGAAGATGGAGGAGGAGGGGGAGGAGGAGGTCAAACGCGAGGTCAAGGCGGAAGACGAGGACATGGCCGATGCACCGGCGAAGCGGACCTCGGATAACAAGAAAATCGCCATTGTGTCGGGCCTATCCTTCTCCGGCACCGATGCCTCCTACGCCCTGGAGCTCGACCTGCTCCTCGAGTATCTCCTCGGCGAGGCCCTCAGTCCCGAGGCGCAAAGCGACGTCTCTCGCATCAGCCGTCTCATCATCGCCGGCAACTCCATCTCCACCACCGAGCGCAAGCCCGACGCCGCCGCCATGGAGGATAAGAAGGCGCAGAAGAAGTACGGGTACGACTCGAGCGCCTACAACCCGCTTCCCTCGCAGCTCTTCGACTCTTTCCTCGCCGAGCTCCTCCCCTCGATGCCCATCACGCTTCTCCCCGGCGCGCTCGACCCGGCCAATGCGAGCTACCCACAGCAAGCCATCCACACGGCCATGCTTCCGGCTGCACGATCGTATGCGCAAGAACCGGCCGCCACAAAGGCGGGCCAGCCTGGGTGGCTCGATACTGTCACGAACCCCTGGGAGGGCGAGGTGGAGGGGTGGCGCGTTCTGGGCACGGGCGGGCAGAACGTCGACGACGTGTTCAAGTATGTCGGCAGCGATGACCGCTTGGGCATGATGGAGGCCATGTGCCGCTGGCGATGCTGTGCACCAACAGCTCCCGATACGTTGTGTAAGTTGTGTCCTGCGGTCCAAGCCGGGCGTGGTGTGTATTGCTTTGGCTAACAGCGGTTGCAGGGAGCTACCCTTTTCAGGAAGACGACCCTTTTGTCATGAAGTCGTGCCCGCATCTCTACTTTGTCGGCTGCCAGCCGCAGTTTTCAACAAAGACGGTCAGCGGGCCCAACGGCCAGTCTGTGAGGTTAATTACCGTGCCTTCGTTTGCGGAGACGAAGGAGCTGGTGCTTGTAGACATGGAGACGCTCGAGGTGGAAATGGTGAAGATTTCGGCCGTGTAAGAATGGACATGCATGTCCAGGGAATGGAACGGGGGAGGGAGGGGCCCATACTATAGCCTGGGGCCAACTGTAAGAAGCGATATAATACCCTGAATGAATGCGAAGCTATCAATGACAACGACTGAAGCATCGGTTCTTGAAATGGGACATTGTCTTGATTGACCGGCAACTCGTGTTTTCCTGTACCAAGATGGCTCGCAACGACCGACATGATGATGGCAGACAGCAATGCATCACCCCCGCAAATCTAACTACAGCACAGCATAAACTACATGCCCCGCAACGCGTCGGCCAAACACGCCTGGCAACTCACTTTCATCTTCCCTTATACACCCACCTCGCCGATTACGATTTACAGCTTGATTTTGTCACGACACAAACAGCCATGGCCGATACGACGAGTGACGAAGACCGTGAGGTACATTGCCCGCCCCCCCTGTCCAATTCCGTCACACCACCAAAATAAGCATCGGCATCGGCACTGACCCGCAACGTGATAGCGTCTCAAGGCCGCCCTGTGGTACGCCGTCGGGCAAATGGTTGACGAAGAGTCGGTCCGCCGCAACCGCAACGCGACACCGCAGTTCATCGGCGCTTTGACGGAGATGGTCTGGACGCAGATGGGTGCGCCCCCCAATCCTTTCTAAAGAAGAAGAAGAAGAAAAGAAAAGAAGAAGAACCCAAACTAATGCAGTTCTCTGAGGGTCGGCAGAGAACGTGGCGACGGACCTCGAGAGCTTCAGCAACCACGCCGGGCGGTCCACCGTCACCACCGACGACGTGCTGCTTCTCGCGCGGAAGAACCCGGACCTGCACCAGCTCATGAAGCAGTTTGTTGAGCAGACCAAGGCGGAAAAGGAGGCGGCGGGTATGAGCAGGGCCAAGGGCAAGGGCCGGCGGTAACGATGATGGAAAAAGGAGTGCTTTTCTTTTTGGCTTGGTGTTTTGGCGCATCTACTCAGGGATGATTGAAAAGGTATGTGAGAAGCCAGCTGGGTTTGGCTTCTTCAGAGGAGCAGTTCCTCTTCCATTTTGCCTCGTCCTCCAGACGCTAGACTTTGATCATACACAATCTACAGGAATCATACCACGGCTTCCTCTCCCACTGCTATAAGAGACATGCTCACAGCCAGGCCATCATCGCGCCGACAAGGGGCAGCAACGCCAGCGTCTTCATCCCTGCCAACGTCATGGCAGCGCTATCGTCATCTTCGTCATCGTTGTCGTCGTCGTCATCATCACTGCCCCCCGAGCTGCTCTGCTTCCTCTCCTCGCCCCGATCGCCACTTGCCTGGGCCTCCTCGTCCTCGTCGTCGCTGCCGGAACCCACGCAGTACTGGACACCATCTCGCAGTACGCACTGCTTATTCGGCCCGCAGAAGAAGCCCGTGTCGCAGCAGTTGTAGCCGGCGGGCATGCAGTTGCCCTGGATGGAGCCGATGCAGCATTCGGTGTTGGAGTCTGTGCAGTACCAGTTGGCGCCGAATTCTATGGGGGTCGGTCTAAATTAGCATGGGATATTTCATGGTTTCCGTCACCATCCGACGTACGATCGGTTCCGCAAAAGTCGTCGCGGGTCAGCAGAGAGCCGGATCGCGGGTTATCAGAGAGAACCAGGGTCGAGGCCACAAGCAGCAAAGCCGCTAGCACCTTCATCTTGATGGGATATACCAGATCAACACGATAATGAAAGTTGAGGGCAGATCCAAGCAGAGCTTTCTAGAGAGTTGTCAGTGCTTCGCACTCAACTCGCGCGCAGAAACGAGCAGCTTCTTATATACCACTATCCGAGGCCAAATCAGCCCCGGTAGATGGCGAGCTGCAGCATCAAACAAGCCTTGTCAATGCCTATTTCCCGATCAAGTCCTTCACTTCACAACGGGTCGCCTGTGTAGATGGTCCAGACTCTGCCCAGCCGCGGCGGCGCCAGTTCAGCGCGGCGGCGCCACGCAGGATAGCGGTAGGAGACCCTTGAAACTTCCTGCAGCATAAGACGTTATCACTGGAAACCAATATTGGCGTCAAGCATGGTCCAGACTACTGCAAGGCGCAGGCGGACATCTCCTGCAGTATCAGGCATGGTGCATAACATTGGGCATTCCCACATCTTGGTGTAGGGGTTTGCCAAACGGTCCCACTGTCCGGCTGAAGGTCCCTAACATGTTGCGATAGGTTATGCAGTCTTTGAAAGAACACATGCGATATTCAGAGCAGAGATGTCACGCTTCTTTCGGCGATGTCTAGGGCAGTCGGCCATGAGCGAGAGGGATACGCAAAGCTCGGCGGCATATAAGAGGGTCATCCAAAATCATCATCCGATGGGCTCTATAACCCAGGCGCATACTTGAGGTGTAGACTGAATCCCAGTTCACATCATTTCTTTCCTGTCAGTCCCCGTCTCTGGTTTGCTGCTCCTCATGGTATTCGTGTCCACGCTCAGGTAAACGCGGCGAAATGAACTATTTTGGCGGGTGACTTGCCGCAACGCAGGCAGACCAAGCAGCCCCAGGAAACGGAGAATCAACTCGGTTTGTCTAGTACCTCTCAGGCTTTAGGGTGGATGATTGAGGTAAGTACCTAGGCGCATAGGTAAGCCTCTCAGTCGCCTTACTCGCACACAGTCTTCATTATCCTTCTCCTTCTTCTCCTCCTTCCTCTTCTTCTTCGTCCTCTCATTCAGTTCAATTACTCTCTCTTGAATTGATGTTCATTTCATGCTGTCTATCCGTCAAGTTAAATTGAGCCCCCCCATATCGCTCTCTATCATTTCTTCCTTCAGCAGTGTCTGCCACTTGCGTTTCCTTTCAAGAATTACCGAAATTGTTGGCTCTTTGCCCCTACCTCTGAACAACCTTTCCCGGTTGTCTGAACGCTACTCGTCGTAGTTGTTTCGTCATGTCAGGCACTGAGTCCGCTCATTCTGTGCCAGATCCCAGTGCAGACTCACCCGATCTCACAGATAGTGAGATAGAACAGCCGGATCCTAGGACAACAAGGCGTAAAAGAAAGCGACAGCAGGACAGTAATTGCGCGAATCCCAAGCGCCGACGACCTGCAAACCCTCATAGCGAGGGGGATCATGGGTTGAAATCCGACACTTCCAAGAGAAAGAACCAAAAAAAGAACAAGTCGCGAAGCAAAGGAGACAAGGTCTTTTCTTACGACATCTCCAAGGTTGAGCGGCCAACTGATAAAGACTTTGCCTTGCCTTACGGTCCTCGCAGGGATCTTTGGGATGTACAGTCAACCATCAATGCTGACGGCGGTCTGGGAAAAGAAGAGAAGGATTGCCTCGAGCAGGAAGCCCCTATTGCTCCCGTTGACTGCGTTGCTCGGCCACCGGCGATTCCAGATCCGTACGATGACGATCCCTCTGACGAGGATAGTGGAAAGTCGAGAGACGTTGAAGATGAAGACGACCAAATGCCAGCCATGAAAGACCAAGGTGGCCAAGAGCAACCTGTTCAGAGCAAGCCTCGATTACTGCGGTCACGTCGTTTTCCTTCTCTTTCTCCCTCCCCACATCCACTTCCACCACCACTGCCAGGGCTCCTGAAGCTGTCACTTGAAGTTCGAAACGAGATTTATCGTCATCTTCTGGTGGCGGACCAAAACGTGCTCGTCCACAAAGGATGGACCATGGTCTACAAGCGAAGGGGGCCCAGTCTCCAGACCAACATCCTGCGAATATGTCGGCAGGTGCATTACGAAGCGAGCCATATTCTATATGGGCAAAACACCTTCCTTTATCGTATCAGAGACGCAATCGTAAACCTTGAGAAGATTGCACAGGACGACACTAGGTCATTGCCAGGCGAATTCGCCGAGGATGATCATGAAGGAGTTGAGAGCAGATCTGTGGAAGTCGACAATGAGGCGCATCAAGGCGATGAAGAGGAGGCTGTGCCAGATGATGAACAGTCTGTTCAAGAAGATTCTCTCCACAGATATGACAAAGAAGAGGAGCCTGACATCAACATTGCCAAGTACGGCCGGTTGTTCCGATATTTGATCATTGAGGCGGAGCGCAACCGCACAGCAAGGCACATCCGAAGCATCATGGCCGACGCCATCAACGTCTTCACTGCCAAGTCAGGCAAGATGACCAAGGCGATCACGACAGAGCACAACGTTGCCAAGGCCGCCAACATCCACACGTTGACGGTGCGAGTGACCCCCATGCGACGACATGATAGCTTCACTTTTGTTGACTTTTTTGACCGGGAATCGCCCGTGCTCGAGGCTCTCCGGTCCGCCTCGTGCCAGTTCATCCGGCTGGACTTGCAAACGGCGTTTCTGGGGTGCTCGGAAGCGCCTGCGCCGGAAGACCTTGACATCACCGTCGATATGCGGTCTCGGAGGTGGCATCGCCGGGCGCAGCGGGCCAATTGCGGCAGAGACCTCTGGGAGGGCGACGCCATTATGATGAGGAAGCGGAGGGAGCGCGTGAACGAGAGTTATCGGAGGCTCAACTCGTTGCGGCTGCAGATGCTCACGCTATGTCGCAAGTATGCCGGGAGTAGCCATTCGGGGCCGTATTCGGGGCTGCATACCTTTTACGGTCCGCAACTTGTCGACGCTGGAGGTGACAGCAACATGTCGGAAGACGAGAACGTATAGGCTGGGGGATGAGGGATAGTGGAGATGGAGACTTGATGAGCCAAATTATTGCTCTTTAGGCAATTGTTGAACGCATTCGACTCCATCTGCCCCTGACGCTGTAATCTGTAGTACCACTTGGGCTTTGGACCGCCGATAGCTCATGATGTTGACCGCATGACGGCCAGAAGTCTCACCACCACACCGCGTTTATCTTTGACCTCGTGCGGATGTCACTAGACATCGTACGCAGCTCGGCTTAGGAACGTTCGGAATATGGGAAGTGATGCCGCGGAATTCAACAAGCCGAAGGTGGTGTTGTTCTCGTTACCCTATAGAAACGTAAGTCGAGGCGTGTTCAGGGTGTTGGTGTGGTTCAATTGGCACCAAATGGTTCCGTTTCTGTTTCACTCGCACACCCAGGATGCGCTTGCCAATTGGATGAAGAGAAAGGGAGGTAGGTGCGAATCGCAAGATGCATTGCGGAAGGTGCATTGGGCGTTCTGGTTGCCGTAGACAATGTCGGCGATTTGACCCTTGAGGAAGAATCTCGACTTTGTACGTACTCAAAACAGAACTCTTCACCAGCAAGACAACAACACGATGGCACAGCCAAAGGAAATGGCCTCGCTTTTACGAATTACTGCAACTGCACTGCCGCCCCCAACAAGCTACTGTCCGCTGTTCTGTTAACACTCCCCATCTGCAGCGAGGCCAGCTTCCGTCCCGAGTTAGCGCTGCGTGTCAAACACGCCCTTTCGCTGACATCCACCTCCACTAGCACCCTCATCCTTCCGTTATGTCCAAGATGAGAGAGGCCAATCAAACATCTTTGCGGCTATGCGGAGCGGCGACTACGACGGCGCCGGCGACGGCAACGGAAGCGTTTGGAAGCCCACTTGGACTCGGAACTCGGCTTGCTGCGGTGCGGGAGTGGCTTGGACAAGACTTTATAATGAAGCGCTGCCACTGGACTTTCTCTCCGAGGCGCATACCCATCATACACACGTACAACCGCACGCACCTTTGCAATCAATCATGGGCTCTCTCGATGCGCAACAACCGATACTCCCCTGGATCAAGACGCCATGCATCTACAGTCCTCCAATGTCCCGCGCCGTAGGCTGGTAAGTCGAAATCTCACCCACCGGCAAGCCGTCCCGTTAACATCTGGCAGCAACGTCTATCTGAAGCTCGAGAACCTCCAGCCGTCGGGCTCCTTCAAGTCTCGAGGCATCGGCAACCTCATGACGCGCGCTTTTGAGACGAGCCGCCGCCAGGGCAGCCAAGAAGCCCCTGCGCACTTCTACTGCTCCTCGGGTGGCAACGCCGGGCTCGCCTGCGCGACGGCCGCCATCGCCCTCGGCTGCCGGGCCACCATTGTCGTGCCCTTGTCGACCTCGGCCCTCATGATCCGCAAGCTGCGCGACCTCGGCGCCGACGTCGTCCAGTCCGGCGACAACTGGGCCGCCGCCGACGGCCATCTCCGCGCCGAGCTGCTGGCCCACGATCCTGCCGGCGTCTACGTCCCGCCCTTTGACCACCCACACATCTGGGACGGCGCCGCCACTCTCGTCGACGAGATGTTCCAGCAGGTGCCAGGGTCCATCGATGCCATCGTGTGCAGCGTTGGCGGCGGCGGTCTCGTCAACGGCATCATGCAAGGGATCGAGGCGCTACAGTCCCAGTCTCATTCCCAATCGCAACCGCCGCAGGTCTACGCCGTAGAAACTGCTGGCGCCGACAGCCTCAACGCCAGCGT
The DNA here is from genome assembly GCA_003693505.1 of Pseudonectria foliicola. Taxonomy (NCBI): domain Eukaryota; kingdom Fungi; phylum Ascomycota; class Sordariomycetes; order Hypocreales; family Nectriaceae; genus Pseudonectria; species Pseudonectria foliicola. Next base: position 10,046 of record QUZD01000066.1, on the reverse strand, counting down.
ACGCGCCGGCGAGCATGTCACCCTGCCAGCCATCACATCCATCGCAAAGACGCTCGGCGCCAGCCGCGTGTCGGAGCAGACGTGGCGCTGGAGCCAGGCCGCCCCTTACATGCACAGCCTCGTCGTGTCCGACGCCGACGCCGCCATCAGCTGCGTGCGTTTTGCCGATGATGCGCTGCATCTCGTCGAGGCCTCGTGCGGTGCCACCTTGGCCGTCGCCTACCGCGGCGATCTCCGGGAGCGTCTCGGCGCCGGCCTCTCGGATGCCGAGTGGGGCCGGAAGAATGTTGTCTTGGTCGTCTGTGGTGGCGCCGGCGTCACCCTGGACATCTTGAGCGGGTACAAGGAAGAGTACGCCAGTCAGACAAGCATCAAGGTCTAAAAAGTTTGGATCCAAAAGGTGGTCCGGTATAAATGAAGAATAGAATAATGACATGAGAACACGATCTACAAATCACAGCATTTCACGCTGGCACTACCTTGCTCTTCTCTTTCTTGTAGACGCCGCGGAGGCGGTCGTGGCGGATGCTGCCATGCTTCCTCGTCGATACAACTCCAAGCGGTTCCCGGCGCCACAATACTGCAGCTTGTTTCCAGCGCAAGCCATGCTGCACTCTTCCACGGGCTTCTTCGTGCTCGAGTCATCCAGTTTGTTACCGCAGTAGCCTAGAGTCTTGTTAGTACCCGGATTCTCCATTGCAACATATGAGCAACGTACATTCTCGGCCATATTCGGCGCCAAAGTAGTCATACTCGGAGCAAAAGTCGGCACAGCTCTCCAGCGTCATATCGTCAGACGCCGTTGCCGCCCCTGCCAAAGCTCGCACGCCGGTACCTTCGGCCCAGCAGCCCTGCCGCGTATACCCTTGTACGGTCTCGACTCGTGAGGGGGTTGCGGTACTAGACGGGACGCTGCTCGTTCTAGTCGGAGTCATGGTGGCCGTGGTCGAGTATAGCTCGAGACGTCTCCCGGCGCCGCAGTACTGGGACGCGTCCCCGCCGCAGACCATGTTGCATTCTTCCAGGGGCGCCTCCTCGCTGCTCGCCGCAAGAGAGTTGCCGCAGTAGCATTCGCGCCCGTACTCGGTTCCCCAGTACGCGTAGCTGCTGCAGTGCGCCATGCACTTTTCCAGCGTCATGTCGTCGTCTGCGAGTGCAGCATCGGGTAGGGCACGTTCCCCGTCGCCCTCGGTCCAACAAGAAACCATGAGATAGCCACCCATGGTCTTCCTATGGTAAGGGCTCGCAGCCGAAGATGAGCTGGTAGTGACAGAGGTGGAAGATTTGGAAGCAGTCGACAACGTTGTGGTCTGCGAAGAAGCTGGTGCCGTCGATGAAGCACTGCCCCCGCAGGTTGGCGGGTTTACAAAGGGACGACACGTACCTCCCAGGTCTGTCACCCCTCTAAAGCTGTCTGATGCATCCCCACTAACCACATCGATGCGAGATTCATATGCAAACCCACCAGGAATTGTATACTTGGCTGTAAACAAGGTATACTCGCCAACACAGTCGCCCTTTTCAAGGTCAATGGTAGAGCTTCGAAGGGCTGGGACCGGGCTGTTGGACTGGGCGACCTTGTACGAGATCTTGGCCTGGGCACCCTCGCTCAGTCTGTCATTGTGAACCGCAGCGACCAATGTGAGGGCGCCACTGGAACCCAACAGACAACTTTGCGGTGTCTGTAGAAGAACAGCGTCCTGTAAAGGGTAACCGCTGCCGTTGTTGTCGTATTCTCTCGTGCTCCCGCCAACTAGTTTGATGGCAACAACGAAGGATGAGATTCCTGAAGCAACCGGAACCTGGTGCTCGATGGGGAAAAAGGCAAATGTGTCATCGAAGCCTCGGCTGATGCCCTGGACTTTGGCGGTGATTGTGCAGGGACGAGAGCCACATGAGGACCCACCGTTTCGGTTCTTGTACGTGATTGTGACACTCTCAATGGAACTTTGAGGTAGTTCGGTTGTCCTGACCCGAATAAAGCCAGAGAAGAGGAGATTGGCGCCGCCATTTTGGAGTGTGAGCTGCAAATTCACCGGCTTGACGTTGTAGGGCTCGATAGGGTCAGTCAATTGGACCGAAGAAGGCACGACATCAATCATCTTTTGGAGGACCTTTTTGCATGCGTTCTGGAACGTGGCTGGGTCCTTGAGAGCGTTCATGGTACTGTTGCCATCGATATTAAAGACCTTGAAGTCGGAGTGCCTCGATATCCTGACGGCGGGGCCAACAACCAGCGGGTTCTTGGTCGTTCCGTCCAGATACTCAGTGACGACTCTGTTGTCAAAACTGGCACCGGTCGAGTCCAGCGTCTGCTGCCCGTCTGGCGCCGTACCAACAGGCACGATTTCCGGAAACTGCTCGCTATGGACCCCTCCAAGGGTGTGCCCGCAGGCCGTGACTTGGATCATCTCTTCAGGGGTGAATCCCATTCGTTCAAACTGCTGCCGAAAGGTAAAGGCCGTGTTCTGCGGCTGCGGAACGCCCGTGTTGCCCCTGGCGGTAGCATCTTTGCGTCCGGTCCGGACGGGCACGGCAAGGCCTCCACATGATCGAACAGATGCGTACACACCAAGCGCAATCAGATCAGCCAAGCTGGACCGCGTCGACACATAACTTGACATGAACTCGAGGGTTCTCTTGAATCCGGGGCCCAGGTTTTCGCCATTGTTGAGCTCGTACTGCAACGAGGCATCTAATCCGCCAGTGCCAAAGAACGCGTTGGCCGTAGACATGTCGTGAAACCCGGTCCGCAGCCATTCCGCAGCACTGACACGGCCGAGTCCCGAAGATTGGCTGGTACAAGGACTGACAGGACCAGCAAACTTCCGAGCCCGAAAAGAGGTGAGTTGGAACATGATTTCTTCGAGCTCATCGATTGGCGATGGCCAGGTAGGATCGGCTGCGGTGAGACTAGCCGTCCCCAGAAGGCCAAGGATAATTGGCAGTTTCATGGTTTAACGACTGGAAAGAGTAGGGTAATGAGCGTGTAAGTAATGGCAACTGGGATGGATGATTGAAGTCTCAATCAGCTCAACCATACATTTCCCATCAGAAGAGGGCTCAAAGCACATGGGAAGAGCCTGAACCAAAGTGCCATCGGTCGCAACATAAGGATTGCGGCTCCAAAGGATCCATGGTCAAATCTCAGTGCCAAGACTGGAAGGTAATATTAACATGTATGTTGGGATCACAGCTGGTGCCACGGCGCCAATAAGAAGCAAGTATTGAACACCGGAGCTGGAGCAACAAGCAATGCACAAAGGACCCCTGGAAATGACACGAACAGGCTCTTGGGCTCGTATATGCAGAACAGCTCGGACATGTCAACTCAAAGAGAGGCACATTTTGACCAACCGCAGGTGGCTGATTGGCTGATTGGCTGGCCAAGACACAGCTGCAGTGCAACATCAGCCGCACCACAGGACCCTTGAAAAGGCGGCACGCACAGTATCTAACTTGTCAGTATTATGTCTGGCAAGCTCTGGGCGTCGGCAGTCTCCGGGCCAGAAAGAGGGCATCTCTCCGCGCTCATGGACAAAAAGTGCTGGCCTGTTCTGCAACTGTGTGCCCATGCCAAGCCATTTGCGGTTGCACTTGCAACGTTGCGGACATTTTGTGACTGCGATGGCGCCCATTATCGGGTCATCATATTGTCGGAGTGGAGGCTCCCAGAGAGCTGGAATAGCGTACCTCAACGGTTCAACGGACGGAGCCAACCTTTGAAGAATAAAGAGGCGCTGCCATGGAGTGGGATCCGCTGGCTCTCCTCTCATCCGTTGCTTCATCTGGAAGCACGCCTGCCGTCACTTGGTTTGACCTTTGGGCCACGTCCTGTTTCGACAGGCACTGCTGACGTAGTTGGTCAAGTATCTATGCCCCGTCGATTCGAAAAGCGCATCATTCACTGCAGAGTTGACGGATCGGGCGCAAGTGTTGATCTAGTGCGGCAACTGGCGGGCCGGTGGCCTGTAGTTCTGCTGTATTCAGCTGTATTCAACATGATCATCGACGCCTCATGCAAGCTGGTCCGGGCGCTTCCTTCCAGCCGGGGCTTGGCGGTCTGGGGATATTGGGCCGATTCCAGGCTGGGATGTCGATTTCGATGGTGTGGCATGGCAAGGGAGAAACAACCCTGAAGTCAATTACTGTAGCTGGGTGATCGACGACTGCCCGGCAGCGCCATCCGTGGCTTGCTCACGGAGGCTTGCCGTTGAATGCCGATAGGAGCAAGGCCCTCTGATTGGACAGGTAGTGCTGGTTTGCTCTGTTATGCGCAGTATCTCGAGCCGTCGGCATCTGGTCAGTACTGGTACTGGGGATAACTCAACCTGTTTGCTCAACATGAACCAGCAAAGCCTAGGCTCTGTAAGCCAAGCCGCCGTCATCCGGCCGGATGCGCAAAACAAACGATTCGTGGGGATAGTCAAAGACACTGATGCTGTACCGCACAGTCAAGAGCGATGAGCCTTGATTCTGGATCCTGATTATGGTCTTGCTTTCTCCTGATTAGTAGAGTTTTACTAGAGAATCTCTAGAGGCCTGGCCCTTGCTTCCAAGAAACCGCCGAGTGACTGCCCAAGCCACCCACCTGCCCACCCGCCCAGGTGATCGCAGGTGCCGTGTGGCTGTGGAGCCGATCGGCCCTATCACAGGGCTGCCCCACCCGGGGCTGACGACATCGGGGGCCTCCACCAGCCACATCTCCTCGTCATCGGAGTACGAAAACCTGACGTTATGGCGCGCTTCCATCGCCACTGCATCATCTGCTTCTGGGCATCTGCGCTCTGGCGCCGAGAGTTTGATGCACTGGATTGGATCGACTTCCACCATCATCCTGGCGCAGAAATGATGCGCTTCAACTACGTAATCCTCCCCGGCCCGCTGCTGGCCGGCTGCCGCACAGATAAATCAACACCATCTTCCTCCATTTTCGCTGCCCCAAGTGTTTCTGCTCCTCCTGCTGCTCATCGTCCAAACGCTCTGGCTAAACCCTGTCGCTTCGTCCCGCCTCGCCTCCTTTCCCACCCCCCAAGATTATCAGTAAAGTCCAGCGCTTGTTGGCAAAATCTACCATCATGGGCAACAAAGTTGGCCTTGGCCTCAAGTTTCTGCAATGGTTCATCCGCGGTGTCCAGTTCTGTTGCGCAGCCCTTGTCCTCGGTGTCTTCGCCTACTTCCTCGCCGTTATGAACAACCATAACCTGCACATCAGCACCTCGATCCGCGCCGTCACCGGCATCTCGGGCGCCGCTGTCCTCTACACCCTTATTGGGCTGCTGTTGCTCTGGTGCCTTGCCGGCCGCATCTTCACCTCGGGCATTGCCATCCTTCTCGACATCTGCTTTGCTGGAGCCTTCGCCTACGTCGCCTACGCCAACCGGGGCGGCACCCGGAGCTGCAACGGCTATCTTGACACTCCTTTCGGCCGAGGTCGGTCCAACCAGCAAGTCCAGGGTGATAACGGCTTCACCTCGTTGCCCAGCTATAAGACCACTTGCAGGCTCCAGACTGCTTGCTTCGCCGTATCCATTATTGCCATGTAAGACAACCTCGTCCCTCTTTGTTGATGCGAGCCAAATCTAACCTGCTATAGTGGTTTCTTCCTGCTCTCCATCCTCATGGAGCTTGCTCTCGTGCGCAACCACCGCAAGGAGAAGCGCTTCGGCCCTGGCCCCAAGAACAACTACACTGAGGGTTATGGCGCCAAGGGTGCAGCCAAGCCCGGCATCATGAGCCGGCTGTTCCGCCGCAAGACCAACCGCTCTGTGGGTGGCAGCACCCTCCCCGAGCACACGCACCCGGATCAGGTCCGCGACTATCGCCAGAGCTACGGCACTGAGCGCACCGTTGTCAATCATGCCGCTGAGCCTGGCTATGTCAAGCCCGAGACTGGCTATGGCTACAACAACAACAACAACAACACTGCTCTGAACAACGACCAGGTCGCCCACGGCGTTACCACCAACGGCAACACCCGCGCAACCCACCATCCAGAGGCCCAGGTCCATAGCGCCCCTAGAACTCAGCTTGGCCCCGGACTTCAGCCCTCCCACCCGGGAGTTCTGCCTGGTGCTGAGCCCATGCATCGGGATTACCGGTACAACGATGGCGTTTACGACCGCGCCTGAGGGCTATGAGTATTGATGAAATGGAATGGAATCAGAATGAAATGGAATTTGCAAGGTCATGATACCCAAGTCGCACCATTAACCGAGGCAATACATTGTTCAACTCTGGTCATTTAATTACATAGGGCAGTATTGGTTATATAGCCCTAGTATTAATCGTAATAATGATTTTTTACAATCTTTCAAAGACGACGTACTGCAGGTGTGAATATCATCTGATGTGCGTTTGAAGCATCGCTACAAGGCAAGACCTGTCATGCACATCCGACCATTGTTTTGTTGGGCCGTTCGAGTGACAAGACATATATGTAGCAATCCCGTGAATGCTGAGCACCACACTAATTGCATGCCTTCCATCTGCACTGCAATGTCAACACACAGGTCCCATAGCGAGAATCCGAGACAGCACAAATGCTATGCCCAGCCTTCGACATGCTCCAGCTCGCCCATGCCGTCGTCCCCAGCCGCGTCGACCCACGTCATGTCCAGCTTCTCCAGCTCCCGGCTGAAAAAGTCGTGCTCGTCCCGCATCGCCGCCCGAATGTCGGGCAGGATCTTGTCCGGGTAGCGCCGCATGTTGGCCCAGTGCGTCAGGCTGCGCAGCGCCTGCTCGAGGGGCAGCGCCGCGTCCACCTCGGCGTCGACGTCGCTGCCCGCGAGCCACTCGTCGCGCAGCTCCGGGCGGCAGTGCAGGTAGATGGCCGTCAGCACCCGCATGTTGCTCTGCCGCCACTTGCGGCCGCAGTAGGGGACCTGGTTCTTGAACAGCTTGAGCGTGTACAGCCGGAGCTCCTCCTGCGGCACGCGCAGCGACTTGCGGAAGATGGTCGACGACTTATACTGCACGAGGAGCAGGTTCCGGTGGGCCTTGTTCTTGCAAATCTTTTGCATCACGCGCGTGTAGTTGATGAGGGAGAAGAAGTTGCGCCGCGAAAAGTCGGTAATGGGTTCGGCGGGTAGGGGGTTGACCGGGTAGCCCAGCTCGTCGACTTCGGGCCTCGTCGAGGCCTGGCTGTCGCTGCTCGATCCCGCATCCTCGTCCTGTGCTGCATCCGCATCGGTCGGTGACCTCCGTCGTCTGATCGGGGGTGGCGCAGCTTCATCTTCGCTCTCTTCTATTTCGTCTTCGTCTTCATCCTGTTCCAGCTCCGCGGCCATCTTGTCCTTGGACCGTGACCGTAGATTGCAAAAGTGGAAGAAGCTGCCCATGCTCTGTCAGTATTTCCATTGGCCCATCAGAGTCGGCATCGTCGCTCACCTGTTCTCTATCCTGTCCATCTTGCTGTCTACCACCTGCTGGACATCTTGATGAGCAAAGAGCTTTAGAACGAGAGGGACGTAATTAGAGTCCAATAATAGCTGCGTCAAATACTCAAACTTGAGCACGTCTGTCGATATCTCGGGGTCAGCATACGTCACAGAGTTCTCCAGTTCCCCATGATTACTTACGGGACACCTTCAGCCACTTGAGCAATAGGAGAAGGGTGGCGGTCATGGCCTTGGTGGCAATCTCCCGTGTTCGAGCAGCGTCAATCTCCTCGGCAGACGGCTCAGGGAGCTCCCTGTCATTATTCTGGCCCGCCATATCTTGAGGCTTGTTACCAACGGGCCCGCCGTTCATGCCCGGGTTGGAACCTCGGCCTGCCATGCCTGGCGGCATCTGCTGGGACTGCTGCTGCGAAATAATGGCCGTCACGTTGGCCAGAATCGGCCGCAGCAGGACGATTACAAGCGACTGCAGATGAGGCAGGGCATCTCGCTTCAAGATGTCGTCAGCTGCTGGTGTACTAGTCACATGCTGTCAGTGACAAAACTCACATAGAATCTTTCCACGGCTATGAGCCTCTGCTTATCTCTCTCGCTCAGCAACTCTGGCCGCGGCCCAAAGTCCACCTCAAACTTGGGACAAGGCGCGGTTGGGGGTTTCTTGTCCCGCTTGAGCTCTTTGATAACCTCTTGCTCCTCCAGAGTGAGCTCGTCAAGGTCCAGATCCTCAATGTCATCGTCCTCGTCCTCAGCCTCCCAGCCGCGCTCAAACTTGAGGAACCGGTCACGTTCCTCCCATAGCTGACGAGTGGCGCGGGTCATCCTGACTCGCGTGGAGAAGATCTCGCCAGCCTCGAGAATCGACGCAGGGATGTCGCTGCCCTCCCATCTGCGATCAACCAAGGCTTGTGGAAAACCAGCCAGGCCCTTCCCGCCAGCGCTATTACTGGTGGCATCCAAGGGCGGGTACATGAAGGGAAAATTCTGGTTCGTCTGATAGTTTTGCTTCTTCCCTCCCTTACCACCAACCCCCGGCGACGGCGGTGGTGAAGGCGCAGGCGTGGCGATGTGTACTGGCTGGTCCAGAATCGAGGTTCCTCCACTTTGGTTGCTGGGAGGTGCAGGAAGGATACCATTTGAGCCGTTGTTCCTCGAGATCTGGTTGGGGATGGCGGGTAGAAGGGACGGATTGTCGGGTTCCAGGGGAACTGCCGGCTGCGGTGGGACATAGGCTGGATATTTGGACGTGATCTCCTGACGAAAGACGTGGTAGTCCAAAGGCGACGCGGTAATGGTCTCCTTGTCCTTGAGATCCTGCCCCATCTCGCTGGTGGCTAGCTTGATTGCCTCCAGCTCCTCGGAACCGCCAAAGACGAGGAGGATGGATTTCCAGAAGAGAAGAAATATCTGTCAGCGTCAGCAAAAGAGTCCAAATAAGGGCATGTGGTGTGCGAGTGCTCATACCTGGGTATGGGGCATGGTATTTTGCTCATCCCATCGAAGCTTGGAGGTTGCTGTGAGCATGAAGTCGACCAGAGAAGGGTTGAGCTCCACTAATGCTACGGTCAGTAGATGGGAAAGGAGTGGCGCAAAAGTGAGGACCTACGAAGCTTCCCGTACGTGGACGACATGTCGTCGGGGTCGTTAAGTGTTTCTTGTATCGTAATGTACATGAGTGTCATCAGATTCATCAATTCGTCCTGGGCTTCCTGGGGATTGCCGTGCTGCCCTTGCGCTTCACCAGACCTGGGATTTGCGTTAGCCGCAGCACTTATAAACCAGCAACATGAGTGAGCCCGCTTACCAGTGCACCTCGAAGCAGCTACGGAGAGCCTCCCAGATGACGGGCAACCCCTCGAGAGACGCAAGGCACTCTACGCCAGCTTTGATGGCCTGGAGCTGAGAGATGCTAGCAACAGACTTGTTGTCCCCGCTGCTGGCGCCCGGCATGGCGGTATCGCCCCATCGTCCCAGGACCAGGTAGACGAGCTTGCCGATCGAGGCCGACCGCAGCGCCGCGTCGTTGGACTGCACGCCCGCAATGGCCGACTGGATGAAGCGCGCGCGCGTGTCGTTGTCGGCGTCGTCCCACGAGTCGAGCGCCTCGCACTCGCGCTGCCAGTGCCACTCAAAGGCCTTTTGGGCGGAATTGAGCCGCACCCACTGCCAGAACTGGTAGACGAACCACTCGTCAATCTCCTCAGCGTTGGGGCCCATGTCGGCATACTCAAAGTCGTAGGCCACGGGGTCCGTCCGGTTGAAGTCGGCGACGATGCGGCGCAGCTGCATCAGCGAGAGCGAGTCGGTCGGCGACTGGCCGTTGGACACGGGCGCATCCGGCGCCGGAGGAGGCTGCTGCTGCAGCTGCGACGGCGGCGGCATGACGTTGCGCTGGAGCGGCGGGCGTGATGGCGGCGCGGGCACGGGCGGCTTGTCGGGCTGGACTTGGACAGGCTCCGAGGCCAGGTCGGGGACTTCTCCAGTGTCTGCTACATCGCCGGTGGGCGTCGTTGACGGGAGAGCAGGCGGCTCTTCCTCTTGCTCGGGCCGCGAAGACGAGGTCCAGAGAGAGTTCATGGTGGTTCGTCGTGTGATGGGCTGCGGTTTCGAGGGCGGGGGGGGGGGGGGGGGGGGAGGGGGGAGGGTGGA
>QUZD01000065.1:13768-66939 GCA_003693505.1 Pseudonectria foliicola | reverse complement strand
GCGGCCTCTGCGCCGTCGTCGTCGGCCACCCCTTTGATCTCGTCAAGGTCCGCCTCCAGACCGCCGAGCGCGGCGTCTACTCGTCCGCCGTCGACGTCGTCCGCAAGAGCATCGCCCGCGACGGCCTGCGCCGCGGCCTCTACGCCGGCGTGAGCGCTCCGCTTGTCGGCGTCACCCCCATGTGTACGTCTGCAATTCGTTTCGATTCGACTCGATTCGGGTTTCCCCCTTCTTCTTCTTCTTCTTCTTCTTCTTCTTCTTCTTCTTCTTCTTCTTCTTCTTCTTCTTCATCTCTCTCCTCCGTCCGACTCAACTGACCCCTTTCCCAGTCGCCGTCTCCTTCTGGGGCTACGATCTCGGCAAGCAGCTCGTCCAAAACGTCTCCGACGTCTCCCCCGACGGCCTCTCCATCGCCCAGACCTCGGCTGCCGGCTTCTTCTCCGCCATCCCCATGACCGCCATCACCGCCCCCTTTGAGCGCGTCAAGGTCATCCTCCAGGTCCAGGGCCAGAAGCAGCTCGCCCCCGGCGAGAAGCCAAAGTACAGCGGCGGCGCCGACGTCGTCCGCCAGCTCTACCGCGAGGGCGGTCTCCGCTCCGTCTTCCGCGGCTCCGCCGCCACCCTCGCCCGCGATGGGCCCGGCTCCGCTGCATACTTTGCCGCCTACGAGTACATCAAGCGCGCCATGACGCCCCTCGACCCGGCCACCGGCAAGCCCACCGGCCAGCTCAGCCTCTCCGCCATCACCTGCGCCGGTGCCGCCGCCGGCGTCGCCATGTGGATCCCCGTCTTCCCCGTCGACACCGTCAAGTCCCGCCTCCAGACCGCCGAGGGCAACGTCTCCGTCGGCTCCGTTATCCGCGAGCTCTACGGCAAGGGTGGCCTCCGCGCATTCTTCCCCGGCTTCGGCCCAGCCCTCACCCGTGCTGTGCCCGCCAACGCCGCCACCTTTCTCGGTGTCGAGCTCGCCCACCAGGCCATGAGGAAGATGCTCGACTAGACTTGCATAGAGGGCGAGAACAAGACGAAACCCAAAGAAATCGAGCACGTTTGGTGATTCTGTCGCTTCCATGTGACCCGTCGCATCACCCCAACATCTACTAATGATCAGAGGCGTTGGCGAGTGGAACCTATACTACGGTGGCCGTGGTGTCCATTCAGACGGAGTGAGCAGACACGGAGAGAAGATTTTATAAATATATGTTTATATGTACATCCCGCTTAGATGATTTCTAGCAGAGACAAGGCCTTAGAATACACTGCATTGAGTATGTCCTGGCCACCACGCAATATTGTGCGCCATCGAGGTCAAATGAACAACCCACCTGATATCGTCAGACCTGGGTGTGGTTTCGCGTCCTTGGCTACGCTTGAAGCCCGTGATGAAGCGCGTGAGGTATGAGGATATCAATTTTAAAACAGCACCACCCTGGCCCTAGTCAGTCAAGGTCCCTGCCCAGACTGCCTGGCATTAACGGATAAATTCAAAAACAAAATCAATCCCAGCATCCCTTTGACCTTCCGATGTAAATGTGATCCGCAGTTGAGAAAGAGAAAACGGCAAACCAACGCTTGGGGGAATCGCAATTTCGTGTTTCATGTCCGAGGAAACTCACCCCTTTCCCCAACTCCGTCGTATTTCGGGGGCGCGGCTGAGATTGACACCCGTATCAGTGATGACATTTATTAGATTTGAGCACGCTCTGACGTCGTCCAGCGGCGCTTGGATAAGCTCAAGTCACGAAGCCTGTCCGCCTCTCCAGGAGGCCTAGGGACGCCCCAGAGCCCGCCGAGGCCATCGCCAAGCTGCCCAATGGCTGAAAGGTCCTCGGCCGGTTTCTCACCAAAGTCCATGTCAGTTCTAATCCTGATGGGGCCTGACAATATTGGGCCCCTTGACTTGCTCTCGGTTGACGCGGGCGCAGCGGACGAGCGGGAAAAAGGCCCGAAAGTAGGCACGGCAGGTGATGGGGGTTCGGCATCGGGGAACATGATGGATGCCGTTCGCGGCGCCTCCGAGGTGTCGCGGAGCGCTTGGCCCAGCGTCATTGCATTCAGAGGGTGGGCTGTTTCATTTTTGCTATTTGCATGTTCTGCTGCGGCCTTGTATCGAGTGTGGTCAAAGTCTGGAAGTAGGGTATCGAAGTCGTCCTTCTCCTCGTCATCGTCTCCGCCGTCGTCCATCAGCCTTAGTGATGACGGCGCAGGCGTCCACAGGCCAGCTGAGGTCGACCTCGAAGTGGGAGAAACGTTTCCAGAGTCGGCCACCACAGTTGCACTTGGCGTTGATCTGGGCGGCTGTCGCATAGGGGCCGAATCTCGACGCATCACAGAGGGCAGAGAGGCACTAGCCGAGGTGCTACGACTACCGCTATGCGCGAGTGAATCTGAGTAGATAAAGGTGCCCATAAGAGGGCCGGTGCTGTCGGCAGCGGGCATGCTGGGTTCACGGCCCCGGCCCCCGGATGGCCCTGTAAAGGCATTGTCTGCGACGTTTGTGCGAGCTGAAACCGGGGTCGAAGCAATCGATCGTAGGTGTTCGGTGCTCGCCGAGAGTCGGATGTCGTAAAGTTGGTGAGGAGAAACCTGCTTCTCCGATGAGGTGGTACCGTCAGTTGGTGAGGCCGTGAGCAGGTCCTGGTAGGTCACGTTGGGTTTGTGGACTGCCATGGTGAGAGAAGCGATGCCCACGTCCATCAGCACGGGCTGGTGCGTGACGGCGCCGATCAAGGCATTGCAGCCTGCGCCGTGAGACACAAGGATAACGACGGTCTGAACCTCCTCGTCCTCGGACGCTCCGCCCTGGTGCACTTGCCCAACCGTGTGTGTGACCAAGTCAGATGGAGACTCGGCGGTCGCGTACCAGTCGACTAGCTTCTTAAGTCCCCTTCGAAATCGCTTGTGCATCGAGGTCCATTCTTCTCCGAGTTGTCCGCCATCCCCAAAGTCGAGAGGGGGTCCTCTTGAGTCCCACTGGTAGTCGACGACAACAGACTTGTCTCTAGCATGAGCGACATAACCGTCGGGGATGGGCCCAGAGTTGGAGATGGCATAGTTTGGTTTGGGAGGCCCATACCCCTTCTTCTTGTCGTGATGGCTGGCCAGCTGACCAGACAAGGCCGCAGCCATGGCCGACATTGGCGGAGCTCCGTCCTTCTCGGAGGGGGGATCCGAAGGAGCAGGATTCGCATTCGTTGCGCCGTTCCACAAGGATCCAGACATGGACGAGGTTCTGTGGGCAATGTGGCTCGTCATGGCCAGGTGGTTGTAATCTTCGCGCCTCAGCAGCTCAGCTTTTGCGCTCCCAATCATGAGTGCAGCGCCGGGCGGCGGAGTAATCATTTCAAAGTACTCGGGACAGAGCCACTCCCCAAGAAAAGAATCGAGGCGTAATATGGTAGACCTAAACTGATCCGGACCGTTTGCAGCAGCTCCGGTGGCGGAGACGAGGAGATCGGAAGGGTGGTGTGGTGATTCGGGCGGGGTCTGGGCAAGTCCAGAGCTAATGCCAATCGACGTCTGAACACATCGTAGAAACGGAGAGCTATGAATGACGATCTTGTAGCGCCTTGACTTGTTGAGCCTGCCGGAAGCTTCCTCTTCCATCTTTGCCTGCTCGAGGATATTGCCAATCTGGTTGCCGACCAGTCGCGACTGTAGGAACCCGCCATAGGTGAGAGGCGGGTCGTAAGGCGTAGGTGAGGAGAGATGCCATTTCTTGTCGGCAGCGTCGAGGCGGTTTCCGTGTCTGATGAGAGCGCCATTAGTCAAGGGTTGCGACTCTGGTATAGAGCAGAGCAAAGTAAAGCAAAGCAAAGCTAGCTAAGCTATACCATGCTATGGGATACGATTCCGAAGGAACATTTACCAACCTTACTACGAAGATATAGGCCGGGGGCCCTCCCATGGTGAAGACGCCGGTGGCTTGCGGTTGCGCTTGGAGTAGAAGATGCGCCAGGTGCGAGATGGGACGGAAGAGCGAGCGTTTGTTGGAGGCGTGGAGCTGGAGGAAGCAGCAGGTGCAACAGCAGCGAGGTCGAGCTAGGGGTTGAGGACCAGATATATATGAGTGAGTATATCAATGCAACCGTAATGCAGGTGGCGCTCGGGCGACAAGCAGGGTCTGCAGAAGCAAGGTAGGGATAGCTGCAATGTCGGTTGGAGGGTTGTTGCGTATGTAGGTAGGTAGGTAGGTAGGTAGGTAGGTATTCAGTAATAGTACAGTACGGTACTGTAGGAGCTGGGCTGCAGGAGCTGTCACCAGTTATGTGCGCCGCTTCGAACAAAGCGGCCGTAGCGGATGGGTGGGAATGGAGAAGAGAAGAGAAAGATGAGTGGGAGAAGAAAGGAGGAGAGGAGGAAGAGAGCAAGAGAGCAAGGGAACAAGGGAAGCTTGGCGATGGAAAGCTTTCTGCTGGCTCGGTGGGTTTGCGAACGAGCGAGCTTCCGGCGGGAGGGGCTCCGATGGATAAGTGAGCGCGAAAGTGAGCGAAAGTGAGAGGAGACCGGCCGGCGGGGTATAGCCGACAGTGGAGAGAGCAAAGTGCAAAGTGGAAAGCGGCAAGTAATAAAGGCGCCGTCGAGTCGAGTCGAATCAAGCCAAGTCAGGCCAAGCCAAGCGAGCAGCCTGATCAACGCAGCAAAACAGGAGATCAGAGGCTATGGAGATTGGAAGAGAGAGCTGAAGCTGGAAGATGAAGGTGTGCGAGCATGAGCAGCTGACATGCTGGGAACCTAGGCAAGGAGAGGTGGTAGTGGTGGTAGTGGTGGTGGTGGTAGAGGATTCCAGCCACAGTAGGTTTACTTGGACAGTGCAGTGCAACGCAGTGCAGCTGGCGGGCGACGCGCCGAGAGACCGAACGACCGAGAGATGAAGAGACGGACAGAGACGCGAGAGGAGGGATGGCAGAGAGATGGCGGAGAGGCAGCAAGGATGGCAACGGCAAGGATGACGGGGACAGGGGGTTGCTTGTTAAATACTCTCAATCAAAGGATATCGCCATGCAAACCACATGGCGGTTCTATTGTACTGTACATGCGCCGTATTCTACAGCAGCAGGTTCCTACCTACGTAATTGCATGGACAAGACAGGACAGGCCAGGATAGGACAGGCCCAAGGTGCCGGGGACAGCGACATTTGTCGGGCAGTCCAGTCCATCTCCATGTATGCATACCTCTAACCATCCATCGCGCCGTCCAGGGCTGAAAAAACGAACTTGACTGTTATAGCCGCCGCCGCCGCCATCGGGGTGCGGGCCAAGCAAATGACGAGCGCGCAATGGATGGCGGCGGATGACGGACGCGACGTTGGAATCTTCATGTGATAGCATGGCTTGGCTGGTAGGCTTGCTAGGCTTGCTAGGCTACAAAGAGTCGACATCCATCCATGGCCCCCCCCCAGCAAGCCCAAGCAGCCCCCTCTTTGGCGCACCACTCCGACTCGCTCGTTCGGACAGGTGCCGTTTCTGGTGTCTGGCGGCGTTGGTGGCATTTGGCCTTTTCTCATCATGTCGCGTACTGCCGTGCCGAGGCTGCATACTCAAAGTACCTATCAATGCCTAGACGTGCAAGTAAAGGCATACATGCGCTCCTTCTTGGCCGTATTCCCAAGGCTTGCTTCACTCCTCGCGACATGTTCAGGTAATGTAGGTAACCACAAGCCACAGTCGTGTGCCGTCCAGCACGCAAAGCAGAAGAAAGCGCCGCAGCACTGCCGTCATTTCACAGCTCGCAGTGGAGTCTAGTCCCTGCAGGGTCCACTGGTTCTAGATGATCGTTCCCGAATAAAGTCTGCGGCCGGCTGGCCTGGTATGCCTGGGCTGGCTGAGGGATAACAAAGAAATAGGCTGCCCATGCAACTTACCTTACCTACCTTACCTTACGGAGTGCGGATGCATGCACAGGACATGGTACATACTCCATACTCTGCAGAGAGTCATCAAGACATGCAACGGGGACGTGGCAGCCATCAGAATGCAAGATGCAAGATGCAAGATGCATTCACATAGTCTGTCCACGCGGCCCCCTATTTGAACGCATCATGTCCAGCTGCAACACAACACACATGCTACAGTACAGGTAGGTACGCAATGCCACAACTTGCATGAATCGCACAGACAGGAGGTGGCTTGTTCCGGAATCGTACGTGGTTCTTCTCCCATGCTGTAGGCTTGCCAGCTCGTAGCTCGTAATGGCCTCGTCTCTGTGGTAGCAGAAGAGGCACTGGGGAACGTGGGCAAATCTGGGAAGAAATGAATCGTCCTAGGAATGGCACCATGTCGGGCGATGCTTGTCGCGACGAACGTCGCGGGCTGCTAGTGACGGGATTGACTTGCCTATTCGTTGCCTCACAATCTTACTTTACCATGTGGCTATTCCAATATATGGTCAATAGCTCTCTAGGTACCTAAGCAGCAACCGACCCTTTGCCAATAGTCGTATTCTACGCATCCTCAAGCAAGTTTGCATTCCTCCACTTGCCTTATATGCGAATGGTATGTACAAAGTACAGATTGCTGTATGTAGATGTAATCGATAAGAAATGTGGCTCAAACGCGACTGTAGGTGGTGCCTGCCTGGCAGCCCTACAGTAGACACCTTACAGTAGTGCTCGCCGCCACTTAGCGCCAGGGGCCGTTCAGCTCCGTCGCCAGCGTGTCGCCAGCTTGGTAAGCCTCGTTGACCCCTTCCAATTGACCTTGATTCGACCATCAGCGACTCCAAAGCATCTTCGTCGCAACGCGATGCTGCCCGTCTGTGCTGGGCTCTAGATCCGCCGTGACCGCTGCCCCGAGGCTCGAATCCTCTGATCTCTTCGTCTTCACCATAACCTCCCGACACCGAATCCGCCATGAATCCGCTCTCGCTCCGCCTCCATGCCCTCGTGGCCGTCGCCCTGCTCGCAACCGCCGTCCTTGCAGAGCACACCAGCAACTGGGCCGTCCTGGTCTGCACCTCTCGCTTCTGGTTCAACTACCGTCACCTTGCCAATGTCCTGTCCATGTACCGCACCGTCAAGCGACTCGGCATCCCCGATTCTCAAATCATCCTCATGCTTCCTGACGACATGGCCTGCAACCCGCGCAACGCCTTTCCCGGCACCGTCTACAGCAACTCGGATCGCGCCGTCGACTTGTACGGCGACAACATCGAGGTCGACTACCGCGGCTATGAGGTCACGGTCGAGAACTTCATCAGGCTCTTGACCGATCGCGTTGGCGCCGAGATGCCTCGAAGCAAGCGCCTCCTTACCGATGACCGCAGCAACATCCTCGTCTACATGACCGGCCACGGAGGCAATGAGTTTCTCAAGTTTCAGGATGCCGAGGAGATTGGCGCGTTTGATCTTGCCGATGCATTTGAGCAGATGTGGGAGAAGAAGAGGTGCGTTGTTGCCCACCCCTCGTCCGCCATGTCATGGCCTAGCTGACCATCCCGCCCCAGATACCACGAGATTCTCTTCATGATCGACACCTGCCAGGCCAACACCATGTACAGCAGACTATACTCTCCCAACATCATCGCCACCGGCTCGTCGGAACTCGACCAGTCCTCCTACTCACACCATGCCGACAACGACGTTGGCGTCGCCGTCATCGACCGCTACACCTACTACAACCTCGAGTACCTCGAGTCGCAGGTCAAGGACCTCAGCAGCAGAAACACCCTCGGCGCCTTGTTCGACAGCTACGACTACTCCAAGATCCACTCCAACCCCGGTGTGCGCTACGATCTGTTCCCTGGCGGCGCCGATGCCGCGCGAAGCCGGCTGATTACCGACTTCTTTGGCAATATCCAAAACGTCGAAGTGGACCGTTCCGGCAACGTAACCCTCGACGAGGACCTTCTCGAGCTGAGCAAAAAGATTGCTCAGCTCCGCAAGAGGGAGGCCGAGGAGAACTCTAGCCAAAAGCCCCCGGCCAGCGCCCCGGCCAGCAGCCCGACCGGCGCCGCCAAGAAGCTACCGGTGACCAAAGCCCTCAACGACGACAACTGGTGGGCCAAGAAGCTGGTAGGCGCCACGGCTCTGGCTGGCTGTGCGCTTCTTTGGGGTTTGGGGTCCTCTCTGGGATTGTGAGCAAGTGGCCATACAAGGCTATATTTTTAGATATGATATGAACTCATGAACAAGTAAAACCCGTGGCTTTTAGTCGAGTTTGGATGAAAGCTTAGAGTTGTCCATCACTAGCACCGTTCTTCCCAACGACAAGGGCGATGACTTGAAGCTAAAGTGCATGAAGAGCTTTGCCAACACTTCTGTTTGAAAGGAGCTCGAAAAGATCTGTCTCTCCATGTGATAGCTTATGACGATCAGTTCCAACGATCACCTGCAAGTTTCGAATTCACATCAATCTGCCATGACACCGCCGACCTTCATCATACATGATTCTTAGTCAGCAACTTTCCTGCCCTTTGCATCGAAATGCTCAAAGCTTGACTCTACCAGCTTCTCAGCGTCGACACTGCGCCAGCGTCTGTTTACAAGACTGGTTCTGGAACCATTAAAGAATAATCAATTGACCTTGCTTATAGCATGTCCGATATGTCCTGAAGAGTGCCACGTTGACCGGCCATCAAAAGTGGGCAAGCCTGGAGCATGGACAAACTCAAGGTGAGGCAGCTTGATGGCAGTATGCAGCACAGTCATGTTCATCCAACACTCGCTCAAAGCGCGTTTGGTACTGTCTGGATCTGAAACGCTGACTTTTTTTCTTGTTTTCAGAAATGTCCTCTCGGGACCATTAATCTCAAGTCACGGCCACTGGCGACGCATGCGCTTGCATGGTCTTGCGACGCTGAGCTTGCGGTCGCTACCGACGACACCATTTTCATCTTCCTCCCGGAATATCCAAAGTCCAAGGGCCCCGATGACTCCGTGGACGATGAGGGCCCGCAGGACCAGTTCTCCCTCTCGTTTCGCGCCTCGGGGATGATCAAGCCAGACCCGATGATCAACGCCAAACTCTGCGCCCTGCAGGGAGTTAGAGTCCCCTCTCAGCGAACAGGCGAGGAGAATTGGTTCACGGGTGTGGGCAGCGGCTTGGTCACCAGCTCGGGGGCATCCGTCTGCCAGATTGTCAGGCTGGAGTGGTCGCCCAGCGGCTTGGGGTGCAATCTACGACCAATCCTCATGGCCATGTCGACGAATGGCGGGCTGTACGCGCTTGGCGAGCATATCGACCGTCAATCCACCATGATTTCCGGCATGCGGACTCGTGGTTTCAAAGCATGGAAGACGCTCTGGGGTTTGGGTGCTCAGCTACCGTTGCCTGATGCCGATGCTGACGGGGGTTACCGCAACATGAATGAACGGATACAAGCCTTTTCCTGGGCCAGGGAGATCTCGACTGGCAGGGCGCTTCTTGCCTATCACAACGACGCAGAGGAGATTGCTGTTATGGGAGTGCAGCTATACTCCCGCCCAAAGGCAGGGGAGGCTGCGTCGGAGGAAGAATACGTTTGGGATCTTAAAGAGGTCGCTCGTTTCGATGGCAAGGGCCCTCACACAAAGCAAGATGTCAGTACCGATCTCACCACTCTTGAGCGTAATCTAACTTGAACCAGGCCTCGGACATCATGGATCCCGATTTTGTGCCTCACGGGAGTGCTTTTTCTCTGAAATGGAGCCCCTGGTTCATCAAGGACGGGAAGAAGACAGCAATACTGGCATACTTGGCCAAAAACTACGTCGGCTTTCGAAGAGTTACGATCGTGGGCGATTGGGACAAGGGCAAGCAGCCTGATGTTGAAGTCGAAAAGTCTGACTTTACATCGATCTGTGCGTTCCTGGCGAGTGATGCTTTTGTGGAGTGGGAGGACTCGGTAAGATGCTCCCGTCTGGAGACCAGGAGGGTCCATAGTATGGCGAAAACTTACAAGTGCCAGGTTCTGTCGGACGACGGCAAGCCTGTGGCGAGAGGCCTGGTTGCTACGCCACTCGATGTGAAGCCCTTTCAAGTCTCGCTTCTGGGCGAGGCCGAATCGCCCCGAGAGCCGCACTTCACCTGGGAGTGCTCTACAACCTACAGCAAGGAAGGGGAAGAGTCGGTGGTGAATCCCATTACTGGTACGTGTATCCGGGTCCGCATGCCCGTCCCGCCTAACACTAGCCCAGGATTTGTGGTCAATCATCGAGACCCGTCGATTCAGGTCTCGGTTCCATACTACTCCCTGGTCAGACTGTCTGCAACAGCAAGCAATGAGGACTGGTACCAGACAAATTTGCCCGAGTCGGCCTCGGCAGTGCCTCAGTGGGCAACAAAGATACGAAAGAGCACGACGCTGTTGGTGTCCAGGGCAGTGGCTTTGGAAGGCATCGATACAGATTCGGACGATTCAGAAGACGAGTTGATGGAGGAAGACGAGACCAAGCTTCGAGTACACTCTTCGCGATTTCGCATCTGGGGCATGGCAGCCTCTCCAGGCGGCGGATCAACGGCGGTGCTGGTATCGCAATACAGCACTCAGCACCCTGAACGCCGGGGCATTTCCAAGGTCGTTTTTGGGTGGCAGGACGTCAACGACGGAATGGAGCCGGCAGGACGTCCGCTCCCGGAAGGGCTGACGACAGAAGGCCAGCTGTGGGAGTGGATGTACGGAGGCGGACCCGAAGTGCCGGGGACGACGTGGGCCGATAAGGCGGCTTCGCGAGTACGGGAGTCGGCTCTTCGCGACCAGTTCAAGGACATGACTCCGAAGCAGCGGTGCGTGTTCTGCGACGGAGCGCTGCAGGCCGAGGGCGACGAGGTGCGGTGCAGCAAGGGACACACGTTTGGTAAGTGGACGCGACACCCAATCTGAAGGTTTTCTCGCCCAGTCATCTTGCTAACACAAGCGGGTGTCTGTCCAGCTCGTTGTGCGGCCACAGGCGTGGCCATTATGGCGCCGGGAATCTCGCGCATCTGCGCCGTGTGCGAGCTTCGGTGCCTCAAGGTTTCGGAGCTGAACAAGATGGCCGAAGAGTTCTTTGGACCGGGCACAGCGATTGGACTGTCGGGCGAGACGTGCGGCGGCTGCGGAGGCAAGTTCGTGGCGTGAGAGAGAGAGAGAGAGAGAGAGAGAGAGGGAGGGAGGGAGAGAGTGCACATGCGCCGAGTATAGGCAGAAGCACGAGCACACATGCATGCATACATCCACATATTCACACGGGTGAAGTCACGGGTGAAGCCACGGGCGAGGCTCATGACTTGAGGCCATTGGGCCCTTTGCGAAGAGTTGGCCCGGACTAAGTCGAGCAAAGGATCAGAAGGATCAGATGGATCAGATGGATCCTCTGTCAACAACATGCCAAGCGAGATCCAATGGGCTGGCGCTCTGCGCGCGCGGCAAAGC
Organism: Pseudonectria foliicola; assembly: GCA_003693505.1. Taxonomy (NCBI): domain Eukaryota; kingdom Fungi; phylum Ascomycota; class Sordariomycetes; order Hypocreales; family Nectriaceae; genus Pseudonectria; species Pseudonectria foliicola. Next base: position 55,607 of record QUZD01000065.1, on the reverse strand, counting down.
AGCCAGTCACCTTGTTGCGTCTGCGTGGCATCACGAGCCAGAAACCGCTGACGCTCCACCCCCGCAGGGATTGCTGCAGGGACCCTGGCGCCTTTTGCAATATTATCGCAACTGTGATATTACTATTGCTATGGCTATGGCTATGGCTATGGCTATGGCTATGGCTATGGCTATGGCTATCGCCATTGCTATTGCGAGAAAAGGCAGTCGCTAGTGGTCGGTTGCTGGTCGTCGTTCCTCTTCTTCATTCTCAAGCTTCACCTTCACCTCGACAATCCATCCATTCATCCGCCCGTCTTGTCTGTCTATCTGTCTGTCCACCTTAATTATCTACCCGCTCGTCTATTACCTGTCTATTGTGCCACCCAGTCCCATCTGCCTTTTCGCTTCCTCCATGCTTTCAAACTCTACCGACCCAACGTTATAGTTCACCTGGCTTGCTTTCTCTGTCCAGTTCGCTTTTTTCCGTCCTCTGGCCAGCGAGACTCGACGAGCCCATGTCGTAACGTTCCCATCTGTTTCAACCATTTGCTCCCAACTCTGGGTCGGGAAACGGCCAGTCTTCTTCATTGAGCACTTTGGTTTCAGATACCGCTACAAACTTGCCATGCCGGTCACTCGTTCAGACATGGCGCCAAGGGCCAACAACGCCAGCTTCGAAGAGTATGCGGTTCCAAGTCCCAACCATCCCTTCCCTCTCATCGTAGTACTCTTCTGACATTCATCCCCCAGGTCTCTCGCGTCCAAGCCCTTCGTCTTCGTCGTCGGCCCGGACCGCAAGGAGTTCCACGTCCACAGGGAACTCATCGGCCAACTGTCTGCCCCTCTCAACGCCCTCGTCAATGGAAGGATGCGCGAGGCCCACGAGGGTCGCGTCGAGTGGCCCGATCTCGACGTTGACACCTTTGTCCTCTTTGCCAAGTATGCTTACTCGGGCGACTACGCCGAGCCAGATCCCGAGGCTCTACCCACGCAGGCCGTCGATCCTTTCATTGGAGAGCAAGGGGAGGAGTCTGTAAACGATGACGACGAGGAAGAGGAAGAGGAGCAGCCGGCGAGAAACCATCGTGAACCCACCCAAGAGACGCGTGCTCCCTTCAGAACGATGGTGTTCAACGTGCCCAGCAACCCCCCCGTCGACCACGCGTATCCCACCGCCGAATCCGACTTTGACTCGGACCTCGACTCGGACTACTCGTCGACGCTGAGCGACGAAGACTCGGACGACTATCCCCACAGCCTTCTTGCCGACCCATCGCCTCCTACCTTCCAGCTTCCAAGCTCCCTCCACTCGTACATGGCCGAGTGCTCCATGTACCACTCCGCGCTTGAGTACGCCTACCAGAACAGAAGCAACCTGAACATGAACCCACGCAAGCGCAGGCGTGCCGACTGTAATTCCAACACACTCACGCAACTACCGACCCAACCCTTCACCATGCCGCCCAATCCCAAGTACGCCATCATAAATAGCTATCAGACAAGGACTCCCATCGCCATCCGCCAAGAGGCGCCATCGTCGCCCCTGACCGGTTCCAGGAGCGCCAGCTCGTCGTGGCTCCCGCGGCCCAATCGGACTCGCCTCGAGTCCTACCGTCGCGTCTTCCTCAGCCACATCCGTCTCTACGTCCTCGCCGACAAATACGCCATTGAGCCCCTGCGCGCTCTTACCCTCTGCCGCCTCCACCTCTCCCTCATCCACTTCAACATCTTCCCCGAGAGCGTCCCCGACCTCGTCACCCTCGTGCCAGCCGTCTACGACCACACTGTCGACAGTGACCCCGCACGCGACATCCTCGCCGGCTTCTTCGGCTGCATTGTCGAGCATGTCCGCAAGCACGAAGAGTTCCGTGCCGTTCTGCGCCTCCACGGCGACTTTGCCGACGACCTAGTTCAATTCTTGGCGTACCGTCTAGAGAATGCTGAGCAGGTGGTCTAGAATGGGAAAGAAGCTGTCATTTGACTTCGTGTTGACGGGATACTTGAAATGAAATGGCGTTTGTGTGTATCGTAGGGTTCCAACCTGGATAACGGATTCATAGGAAATGACCCTTCCCTAAAAAAAAACAGTCATAATGTTAGCCCGGCATCGACTTCTCCGGTTCATTGGCTACGGTCTTTGTATCTCACGAGACGGCGGGTACAATGCCTCACATCTTCAGACATGGTTTATCCAGAGGCCAGACAACATGGACAATCATTGCAGGACAATTGGGAGGTCAAGGCTTTTCCGTGCCATATTCATTCCTTATCTACACGTTTCAATTCTTTCACCACTGAGTCGCGATGTCGGCTAGCTGCATGGCAAGTACGTCCCGTATGTCACTTGTCAGCTACCAATACTGGAGCCAGTCGTGAGAAGCACCAAATACACAAGATCAAAACGTAAATACACATTAGCGACTGGCGTGACATCTTTGACCAACGTTTCTGTCTTGTCTTCTAGCAAAGGCCGTCGTGCGTGCGCCGTAAATTTGCCCGGAGCCATCGAGCCCTCGCAGAGTTCTGTCAGGTCTCTCTCCACGCCAAGAAAGGGGGTGCCGTAAATGGGGGTTATATGAACAAGGAAGAAGAAAAGTAATGAAGGAATAGATATTGAATGAGTGACAAGAAAGATGAAAATGCTGTGTTGAAATCAAACTCTGCAAGTCGTATCGGATCATGAGCAAGGGCTTGGACTCTTATCCCGGGGTCGATATTTGCCAGACGCCGACTTATCAGCCGACATGTCATCGCGAATCTTTGCGGCAAACTTCGTCAGCAAGCCAAGCGTCATTTCTCTCGCTCAGTAGGCCTGACCAGGTACCGGCTTGCGCCCAACTGGCCCTTGGGGGGCCTCTGCAGGGTTCATGGGGCTGGGCCCGGGAGGACTCGCGCGGCGGTTCATGCCATTGGGACTCTCGGGGCGTCTGCCGGGGTGACCTTGACGAGGGCCGGGCGACTGGGAGCGAGGTCCAGGGCTCTGAGATCGGCCCGCGGGGTATCCCGGGTGGCCCATGGGAGATTGAGGACGTCCGCCGTTGGGTGTCATGGGACGCTGGCCTTGGGGCGTCATGGGACGCTGACCTTGAGGAGTCATAGGGCGTTGGCCCTGAGGAGTCATTGGACGCTGGCCCTGGGGGGTCATTGGACGCTGACCCTGAGGAGTCATAGGTCTTTGGCCAGACGAGTGTCCATGAGGAGGCCCGGCAGGGCGAGCTTGAGGGCCAGGCCGAGGAGCATCCTGGGGAGGGCGAGGCTTGACAGGGCGAGTTGACAAGCAGGTTCGCGGGACTACACCCTGCTGAGACCGGTTCATTCTGATGCACAGTGCCCATCCATCGTCATACTCGTGAAGCAGTCGAACGAGGTCACCTGCTTTTAATCCCAGCTCGTCGTCAAGCGTCGGCTTGAAATCGAGCTGAACACGATGCACAGTGGAGTTGGCCGGACCACCCGCAGCAGCAATAGCAGCAGCACCGGCAGACGGAGCCTCGGGAGCGCCTGGTGTGATGGGAGTATTACTGAAATCGGTACCTGATGGGCTGGCAGGAACGGGATCCATAGAGTGAGTGGAAACGGTCAGGTCGAGATTCTGAGGGCCTGGTCGACGCATCGAGGTCTTGCGAGCAAGACCAGCGGCTCCAGCTCCGGCAACGGCGCCGGCAGCGGCTGCAGCCACAGCCGCTCCAGCAATAGCTTCGCCGGAGGCGCCATTATTCACAAGAGGTCCGTTGGCTGTCATAGGATCAGAGGCAGGGCCACTAATAGCCGAGACAGGGCTGGGTGGCATGGTTTGAGCCTGAAGGCTTTCTTCGTTGATGGGGCTAGGAACACGCTCGGCCTGTGTGCCAAAAGGATTGGCAGGATCAGCGCTTTGCGCCGTAGTCGGGCGTTCCCAGGCACTACCGCCGGGCGAGCGGCTTGTCGTAGGCTCGGCCAGGTATCCACCAGCTGTGGGAGAAGTGGAAGAGAGAGCCATGGCAGCTCCCTTGCTGGTCCGCTTATCAAGGCTCCAGTTGGGGAGGAACTGGGTGACCGGGCGAAGACTGATGCGAGGGGCGTTGGGGTTGGTCCTTTGCTGAATGTCTGCGGCACTCATACCACCGGCCATGGGGCCATGAAGCTTCTCGTCATCGTCAAGCTGCTGCTGCTGCTCGGCCTGCTTTCTGCGGCGGTTGAAGAGGAACCACACAAGCAAGCCAACTACGAACACGCCACCCAAGACACCAAAAGCAATGCCAGCTTTGGCGCCTGCACTGGTTCCACCTTCGCTCCCAGACTTGGACGTTGTGGCATCAGAGGTGCTGCTGGCATTGGCGAGAGCGGCGCTTGTCGTGAAGTCGGCCTTTGTGGTCTTGGCAATCTCGGAGGTCAGAGTGTCAAAATCGGTGGCGATGGCAAGCTTCGTCTCCATGGTCTTAATATCGAGGTCTTTGGGGGCGGTTATGACCGTGGGAATAGTGCTAAGCTTGGTTGTGCGGGTGGGTTTGGAGCTGCTCTGCTCGGTAGTCCGGTCATTCTCTTCCTTCTTGGTCTTCTGGTCCTTCTTATCATCATCTTCCGACTTGGGAGTATCTGTAACTCTGGCCTTGGCAGGTTCGCTAGTCACCTCGGGCTCTTTCTCAGCTGTTTTCGTAGGTCGTGGCGCCTCCCTTTCGGGAGCTTTCGTGGTGCGAACAACCTCGTCGTCCTTGTCATTTTCCTTCTGTTTGTCCTTCTTCTTGTCCTTTTCGTCGTTGTTCTGTTCTCTCTGTCTATCTCTGTCTTCATCCTTGTCGTTATCATTTCTCTGAGGTGCTTCCGTCTGCTTGGGAGCTTGATGAAAGGTCGTGTAACCAACAGCTCCATCGAAAGTCGGTTCCAACGTTTTGTAGACCGTTACAACCACACCTTTTTCGAATTAGCGTTGCTCGTCGTTACTTGTCTGGGGATGACTATATAGGCGACGGTCACGATCTCGTCATATCAAACTTACCTGCTCTCTTGTCGATAAGATGGGCATCGTCTCTGCGATGCAGACGCCGGTGTGAGCCCTGCATATTGTGGGTAGAGTGGTTTGAAAAGGTGAGTATCGGGTTGCTGCAAGTATGTAGATTCGGGGGTGGAATGGTTTGGGATATATCGCTCGGCTGTCACCACTGTCGAGGGGCTGGGGTTGGTGTGACTGGAATGTAGTAGACCTCGAGTCGAGGGCGGGCGAGAGAAGGAATGTAGAGGCAAGATAGTCGGGATCGGTAGCGGATTGCTCGAGGGCGGCGGGCAATGTCTTGGACGAACCCGGGGCGAAGGGAACAAAGAAGTCGCAGCGATTGGGCCAGATGCCAAGCGAAGGATGGCGATGGGTTTGAAGGTGTCAAAGGCAGATCTCAGGCCTCGGGTGGGAAAGAGTGCACAGCAAACGAAGCGGCCGTCGTCCAGAGACTGGCAAAGCACCGCACCAGGCTGTGATGGGGGGGGATGCAAAGAATGAATGGACGAACTGTCACAGGCGGCTGCTAGGGAGGCGCACCGTGTTGAAGCAGCTCTGGGAAACGAAGGTAAAGGGAACGAAAGTGGTGGGCGAGGTGAGGTGAGGTGAGGTGGTGAGGGAAGGGGCGAAGGGTTCGAGGTGAGGGCGCGAGGATGGGGAAGGCACGGGGGATATGGGGGAGAAGGCACCGCCCACCATCCACACCACCGGCGCCTGCCTCGCTCGGTTTGATCAGAACGGGTGTCAGTCCCAGCCTGCACGTTACAGACCCGGTCAGAAGGGTACGTACTGTACCGGGCAAGCCTGAAGGTGGCTCAAGGCCAGCCGGGTACCTTGCAGCTGGAGCCAGGTGGTGTGCTTGATGCCATACTATGTACATAGTACTACTGTATGTACAGTAATCTGTAGTGTGTACGAGAATGTGCATGGGCCAGACACCCCTGGGCCCTGGCAACATCTGATAGCAGGCAGCTCTTCTTGCTGGGGCGTTCCATGTATGTACGTACATACAGTATGAAAGCACAAGCATAAACGAGCACAAGGCTGGGATAGCATGCATCCGGCATCTGGCTCACAGATTGATTGGTTCAGCCCAGATGGACGCCGAGTGCATAACCCCCAAGCGTCCAAGTCTCCAAGTGGCTGGGGCCAGAAACGTGCCTACTGTGAGTACCTACCTACCTACCTAGGTAGGTAGGTACCGTAGGTACCTAGGTAGGTAATCTGTACATTCGTGGAGGAACACGACAAAGGCCTCGGTCGAGCTCACCAGTCGCTCAGGTAGGCACGTACCGTGTAAGGATTGCCTGGCTCATTTCACTGGGCAGATGAAGATCAGCAGCGCCCACACCGTCGAGTGATGCACAAAATCAGCAGCCAATCAGCGGTACCCATGGCAGGGATCAGGCGGGTCCCGGCAGGGGTAAAGGCACAACGCCCGGGGCCGTGGAGAGCTGCAGGGGGGCTCCCGGCAGCCATAACGCCATTTTCCAGGCACAGCAGCCCTGTAATTGGCTCCGGCCCCCAAGTCCCCGCCGGAGGATTGAGTAGCCAGGAACCGTCAAGGCCGCTGTCCAATCCAGGCGCCGACTGGGTCACCGAGAGCGGACTGGCGGAGTCTGTGATGATTCCAGCTCGTCAACACGGCTAAAATTATCCTCCGTTGCCCTTTTTCCTGGCTCATACTATCTGGGTATGTATGTATGTACCTGCCTTACCTACCATAGTACATATGTACACCCCTCAGGGATTTCAAAGGTTAGTTCGTGACTTGCCCCATAGAATGATAGACAGTATAGTGACCTTTACCTGCTAGTAAACTCCGATGTGATCTAGGTGCCTATACCTTCTCCCTCTTTCTATATCATCTGCACCCGAATAGCCTCGTAATGACTTTAGTATACTATATGCTGTTATGATCAGCTGATTTTGAGGCAAAATATTCCGAGGAAGCCTTAATGACTCCCTTAGATACTGGTTTACCTAGCTAGCTAGTGTTATAGTTAGTATCTATCCGGATTTCTATCAGAATAAACACTAACACTTTAAGGTATCTATTCTACCATCTAACCAGAGAGGATACATGTCTCTAGATAGTAGACCCGACAGGGAGTCGTATACGCACTAACCTTTGAAATCCCTGAGGGGTATACATACCTAGGTACATCGTACATGCAGTAGTAGACACGTCCAAGCCAATGCCGTGGAGGAGTCGGATGCAACTGTGATGACTTGGTGTCGGCGGCTAAGAATAGTCGCGTCTCACTCTCTTTCCCTTCCTTGCTTTCTTCTTCCTAATGAATGACTGACTGACTGACTGCTTGCTACACAACACGCTATAATAAATGCTGTCTAAAAACTCCTTGCTTCATCTAGCTAGCCAGAGACTTCCATGTGTTTTACTTGCCTGCTGTCTCATCTCAATCTCAGTCTCGCCTCCGACCTGCGTGGAGGCCACGGGTCCGAGATGCCTCCAAACGCTTTCACCGCCCAATGGATCATCTATTGCCTTTCTGATTTCTGAGCTTAAGCTACCTAAGTAGACTGGTCCGCTCAGCCTCCCGTCGCAACGCTGAAGTGACGGCCTTCAGGCTTATCCGCTCAGCCGTAGAGTAGCAGGTATCCAGGGTCCTTACAGTACTACCATGGTGCCCATGTACTTTTCGACCTTGTCTCCTGCTTGCCAATTGCCGCCTAGCAAGCTGCGTTCTTCTGGGTCTGAGCTTCAAGCGAGTAAACACGCTACGCCCGAGCTAGCCAGGCTTTGAAACAGCCAATCCCCACGCCTGCGCATCCACCGATCTTGTTGTAGCGTCATTCGACGGTGGATCTCCCCAGGTCCGAGGCCGTGCTCTCGCGCATCTCGGGGATCATGTTGAAACTTGCACAACCTGTGCTCTTGCACAACCTGTGCTCTTGCACAACCTGTGCTCTTGCACAACATGAGTGCGATATGATTGCAGATAACCTTTGTCTAGGCCCAATGCGTATCATGCGCCGCTAGAATCGAATCGGCATCCGCAGCAACCAAATCGGAGGCCGGCACTAATCATCATATTGATGCTCCATCACACACAAACCCAAGGTCATGATCAAGGCAATGATTGACGTTTCCCAATCACCTTCCTCATCGTCATTGCCAAGATACGCCCGCCTGCCCGCACAAACTATCGGAAACCCTGTTTGTGATCTCGGCTAGCCTGGTCAGCTCCCTCAGCTCCCTCAGCTCCCTCAGACCAGCGTTTGAGGCAAAACTACGCATACAGCTCTCCCGTCGGACTCGTCATTTCAAGTCGTGGAAGGGTCAGGCAAGGGCCCTTGCTGCGTCTCTTCCCAGAGCACGCACACCGCATCAATTTCCTCATCCTCAAAGACGGCCCTTGGCCCTCCTCTTTGCAAGGGAGAGGGCGGTGTCAACAGAAAAAAAATTGCAAGTGACTCGTGTTTCAAACGACTGGATCCATTCATTTTATCAAAGGGAAAATCACTCGTGCCTAGGTGGTCAATGGCCGCGATGAGACAAGACAATGTCGTGCTAATTACCAAGTACAAAGTATGGAGTAACAGCCATGTGCCTTGCCCATTTTGCCGCCACCACCTCGCCTCGCGGGTTGCATGTTCGAGAAGCAATCAATGAGCATCATCTCGGCAAAAGGACTGGGCAATGGACGGCCTGGCGGCTTGCCTCACCAGCCTTGTGGTTCATGGCTTGGAACATGGCGGCGGACTCCAGCTCACCGAGATCTCACATCTCAAACAAATCAAGCCTTGTGCGCTTTCTACCATTGTTATCTAATTCACAGTGCGATAGAAAATTGGCATGTTAGAGTGCTAGGCGTTTGGCGCCCAGACAATCGTCGTTTTGAAACGCAGAATCCCTTCCCCAGCTCGCCAGACACATCCTTCTTTTCTAGCCATTCAGCCCGTCGCATCCGAAAGGCTACATAGTACCTATGAATCAGTAAGAATGATGTCAACGTAATCTGCCCCGTCTCGGGTCTAGCTCTGCTCACTTTGTGTTCATCGTATACACTGTCACAATCGAGTGATGGTCGTCAAGAACTACCGATATGCTCAAGGGTCAACAACCTACTACTATGGACGACGTTAGGAGGAATAACCTCATGACGCCCAGGCCCAACTTAGTAGCTCACGGAGCTAGTAAAGCAAATCAGATTGAGCCGTGTCTTGCAGGAACAGAATGTCACGATCGCGTCGAGGTGTATCAAAATTCATACATGTTTCTGTCATAGGCGCTCGCGCGGTGGGACCGGCAATACAGAGAAGTATGCTTATTCTTTCTTCGACGCATATCCGTGCCTCTGTCGCATCTCTAGTCATATCCAGCGTAGATATAAGGAATATTTAAGGAAATTCCAGACAATCGCTCATGCTGCGCAAGTGCTCCGGGTATATATGCATGATGCAGTAGTCACACCCAGCCTCACAATTCTCTCTCACATTGAATCCTCCATCTGGCGACTCCTCGTCTTAATCCAGTTGTCCTTGTTCTCCTTTCCCCCTTGGTCTTCGAGGCCCATGCCTCTCTCTACCCACTCCTTGCTCTCCATGTGTCTCAGTCGACTAAGTGCTCTTGCAAATGCAAAGGCCTCCTCAGAACCGGCAAAGAGGTCCGAGTCCTTGAGCTTATCGACGTGGTGCGCCAGATCGTGAGTCGCGACATCGGCGTGGCCGGCGATGCTTCCTTGGTTCAGCAGACTCTCTGCAATCTCGTCGCGCGAAACAAATAGCTCGCCAAGGGGCTTCTCGGAAGTGAGAACGAGTTTGGCATTGCCCTCGTACACGGCATCAATGAAAGTAATGAATCGACGGGCAAGGTCTCGTTGCTGATGATTCATCGCGGGAATATCAGTCACGATAAAGGCCTCGTAGGCACGGACGAGCTCAAGATAGTCGGCGGCCGACTTTGGTTGCCGGATCAGCTCGTCAAACGTGAACCACGCGGCTCGTCCGCTGACTCGCGGAACATAAATCTCACGACCCCAGACTCTTTGAATTTCTGGACGCGGCTCGGGCTGCTCAGGGTCACCGAGGAATCGGAACCACTTTTCGGCATGGCTGTTGGCATGACTATCGAGCGGGTTGTGATACACGCCAGACGGCGGCCGCGGGATCTTGCGGTAATCCGTTGGTGAATCTAGGTTGATAACATGTAGTCGGTTCTTGAGAAGCTCAATGGCAGGAATGAAGGATTCGCGCTGAACTCCGTTCTTGTAGAGCTCGTCAGGGTGTCTGTTGGATGTAGTAACCAAGACTACACCGTGGGACATCAATGCCTCCAGTAGCCTAGCAAGCGTTAGACAACCCGGTGGATCAAGTTTAGTTCGGGATACTCACCGTCGCAGGATCATGGCATCTGCCACATCGGTGCATTGAAACTCGTCAAAACATAGCACGTTTCCCTGCTCGGCAATATTGGCTGCAATATACGGCAGGGCGTCGATATCGCTGCCATGCTCCGTCTTGATGCGATGTAGCCTCTTGTGCACATCCTGCATGAAGTTGTGGAAATGGATACGGGTCTTGGTCTTGACGCGCGCGGGCAAAGTGTCGTAGAAGAGGTCCATCAACATCGTCTTGCCGCTACCTACGTCGCCGTATAGATACAATCCCCGTGGGAGATTGCTGGGGATCTTGCCAATAGATGCGGTACCTCTGCTGCCCTTGTTGAAGAGCGAGGCGAATATCGACTTCTTCTCCGGCTTGAGCGCCTCCAGACTGGGGCGCACAACAGGCACGGCATCGTAGTCTCGCAGTTCGTCGTGGAGATTCTGGAGGTTCTGGATGATGCCTACGGATCCGAGGTCAGCCAAATTGCTACCAGGCGGTTCCTGCAGCGCGGCGCAATCGCCTCACCTCTTTGATGCTCATCGTTGCGCAGCTTCCCCACCTCCACCCGTCTATCGTACTCTTGAATCGGCCCTATGTCCTCGGTCCGGGCATTCGTCACTGTCGTCATTGCTCGGGGGAATACATGGCATGCCAGAGCATATGTCTTGGTCAACAACACAGGCTGTTGGCGATAGCATCGGGCCGTCGGTAGCATTCGCGCAGCCGCACCCGTCCGGAGACTTCTCACATGTCGGCCCCCACCCGCCAATGGTCGCCTAGGCCGTAGTATGTACCGCGGCATGGGGCCTCTGAAGCCGCCATGCATTGTAGTTGTATGTTTCTCGCGCCAGGATGAGGTGCAAGACTGTGAGTGTTGGTTGCGCAAAGGTTCCGAGGGGGGAGAAGAAAGATAAGAGATGGATCGGCCATGGAGAAGTCCCGCGAATTCGGTGTTGCGGAATGACGATGTGGGCCGGCTTCAGATGTGACCCCCGGTTTCCACGGCTTCAAGGCAGATCATGCCGAGTCCCACCCGTGGTTTAAGCGCCTAAGGGTATTCCCGCAACAACGCCTAACGGCTGACAGGCAGCTTACCCTAGAGTCGACATGGCATCATCCCAGGTAGCTGGCAACTGGATAACATGACTGCGCATGACTGCGCGTAACCTTGCTCAGTCAATTTCAGTGTTACATAAATCCTTCCCATAGAACTGTCTCTCTCGTATCCACCAAAATTTCCAGGCCGAAACTTTGGCATGTTGGAAGACTTGATTTGGTATGATGGCATTGAACCTATGTCAAACGTCGATCGTATCATCTTAGCTGTCTAGGCACGAGCACGCGAATGATTAGCGACCAGAGCACTTGGCCAAATGCGAATTGAAAAGGAAACAACCATCACAATATCAAGAGAAGTGACTACTCAAAAGGTGACACTGAATCTCGAAGAACCAAGATCAAGGACAGGAGCGACATCCAATGACCTGACATGGCCGGGGTTGTGCATGATCTATCAACCTCGAGAGTTACCCGCCCCCATAGTCGAGACTTGTCCCCTTACGGTTGCTATGGTACTAACACGATGCACCCAATAATAAGATAAGCATAGACCATAAGAAGCAGCGGTGAGTTTCGATGATTTGGCACTCAGTAAGCAGACCGCCGAGTCTCTGCCCCATGCCTATGATTCCTCTCACATACCTTTGTACCACTCTCAACTACTCACAAACAAAATGCCTCCGCTGTCTCATCAAGTTCGAGTAAACTTGAATTCCAGCAGGTTGGAAATCATGCATTACAGGCCGCGGCAGCCATGCCCCCTTGTGGAAAGATGATCCACCTGTATGTTGACATTACCAAGATTTGCCCGACAAGTGTACTTTTTCTAGCTAGTAGAGAGATGCATGTTGATGGTGCCATTTCCCACTCTTTTACTGCCTGGCTGAATCCGTCGCGCTCTGCTGTCAGGCAAGGCCAGTTCTGTGGCACGAACCGAGACCCTATCAGGCCATTGGTATAGAGGAGCAGACGTGTCATTGCCTTCGCATATGGTTTGCCCAGATCACAGTGCGACGAGGTTCTAGCATGAGAAGCAACGAGGGACTTTCGCTAGTTCTGTTTACCGAGATTTGAGCGTCACCCAGACCTCCGTTAGCTACAGTAGCCCCGGGAAGTCCGAATCCTGCGTGTCGTAGGGCAAGCGGCCGAGCTCCCAACTGACGTAGCACACCCAAACTAGCGCCAGCCAGTGACTTGGTTAAATGCTGGGGCCGGAGCGCTAAGAGGGAGCTCGAGACGTTAGCTTCATCACGATAACGCCTATTAGACTGGCGAATCATATTACATGGAAGATATCCGCGGCCTCCGGGAAGGCGACAATGGAGGGTAGGGTCTTTGTCACCCTAAGGTGGTGATTAAGTACGAATGTTGTTGTCCTTTCACTAGAAGCAGTGATGCACTGCCATAACTGGTCGTATTTGGCCTGCTGAATTCCCTTGACTCGACTGTGGGCTCTCATAGGCTTTGGGTTTTGTCTCTATCAGCGGACGTTATTCCAGACGTATTGCCACGAGAAGTACACTACATGTGTGCCTCTGTTACCAGACCTAGAGTGTTCCTAGATTTTCGAGAGTCGAGAGGCAATTGTTGGCTGTTGAACTTGGGAGTCTAATGAGCCACCCCGCTCAACATTTGCCTCCTGATCGTGTGTGTTATACCAAGTCCACAGGTAGACCATCATCACCTTGGCGCTACTGTTTTCGTATTGTCCCTTCGTTGGGGACCTCAGGCGCAACTCTATCTTCCGGCATAGGCATTTTAGTAGATGTCAGAATGTCTCAGGAGAGAAAGGTCCGATTGCTGCGTGGTTTAGTCAGGATAAACACAGCCAATGATATTCAGCCGACTCTTACAGTAGCGATGCTGGCGTCAAGCGATGCCTAATACAGGAACAGCACAGCATATTTGACACCTCTCTACTCCGTAGGCACAAGCTAGGTCTCTAGATCTGGTGCCACTCGCCGCCAGCCGCCTCGTGGAGTTGACTATTGAGAAGAAGGAGACGCCTCGGCTGGATAAACACAGTACCGTTGGCGCCACACTAGAGGATTTGAGGCTTTAGTAACGCTCGCTCTGAGCAGATAGAGAGGCATTAGGCACCAAGGACTGACACCCTATCTTGGTTGACACAGATCTACCAAACTGTTGTCGAAAACGTTTTCCGCTGTGCTAACTATGGGCAAGAAGCCGCTCTCCATGGTAGGCGGGTATGCGTTGGTTTTGGGTAGGATCCGGGGATGACGGCGGTTAGAGGCAACATTCGAGATTAGTCTCACGGTAGCCCCGAGTATGTACTGCAGCTCATGCAAGACCCGAGGAGAGATGCATCGGAGTTTTTACTAACCCCAGGACGATTGCATATTCCGGTTGCCCAACATGTACACACGGGACTGTCAGTGTCAGGCATCGTACTGTACATCCCAACCTCCCTTATTTAGTGCGGATGATCGCCGACTAGTTCCCGCACCTCGCATGGTGGCAACATGCGGGAACAAGAAGAACCGAGTCGGCCGACAGTTTTGGCAGATGCCTTTCCCCGAATACTAGCATGATTCGTCGCAATGTGCGTTTTTGCCATGCCATGTAGGCTTGTGCCGCACCTCTCAAGCACGTGGTTGAGCAGCTGTCAAGCCCCTGTCTCGGCTTGAGGTGTTCTGGAGCCATTGGCACACCAGACCTTGGATGATGCGCATTTGGTGCAGTTTGAATTAGCAGACATTTACGGGCAGGGCGATGAAGAATTGGGCTTGAGACAAGAAGGCCTTCTCTCGGAGGAGAACAAAGTGTGCTGCGAGGGCATGGGCAGGGGGGCGTGTGGCTGGCACAAGCCCGACAGCCGGCTATGGGGCGAGACGATGCGTTCAAGATGAGACCATTTTGGCCTAGAGCCTCGATGCTTGTGATATATGACCTGGGCTAAACGGGACGGAATCCCATGGGCCGCCATGGCGGAAAACGCCGGCCAGCTGCCGCCATTTTGTTCCCAACACAAACTTGCCTTGGGTACCTACCCAAGCAATCTGTACTGTCAAAAGAAAGGCCGTCCCAGACTGTCGGCGCCGCGGCACTCGTTGGGCGTGAGTCCCGGCCCCATCATGACTCCTAGGGAGATAGTGGCTGTTATGCCTCATGTCCCGCGAACCCGGGAAAGGAAAAGTAAGTAACCTAAAGATCTGAAGAAAACGGCAGGCAAAGCATGTCTGAAAGCAGGTACGCACCCGCATGCATTCGGCCTCATCTTCTCCACTCCTCTACCGCGCCAACAACTGCGCGGCGTCCTAACCATTGCTCAATCGGCTACAACCATGCACCTATTCAGAGTAGGGTGGCAAAGTCTCCTCCCCATTCATGGACTAATGGGCCTTTTCCATGCTTGTGTCTGAACTCGCCAGCCAATTTGTGAATAGCGTAGTTTTCATTGTACTATGTACTACTAAGCTTGGCATCTCGCTGCCCGGGTTGGATACCCGTGGATTCCGGCAGCAACAGAGAGCGCCGAGTTCGAGATTCGACACCACGGCTTTGGCCGGGGTTGCGAGGGGGGTCAAGAGAATATGAGTAGAGGGTGATGTGAAACAGCAGTAGCCACATTGAGACCCTTAAGGGACCCAGGTGGGCAATCTTGGCCAGATTTGTACATGTATATGCTTGCCATTCATGCCATGTGTGTGCATTCACCGCCTCGAGCCGATTCGTGCATGGTAGAAAATGATATACAGAGCGAACAGACGTGTGTCGCGAGAGATGATTGGGCAACAGTTTCTTGCCGCCACATGATGAATTTAAAAACATGTCGAATGATTTCATCGACGTCCGTTGTTTTCAGCTTTGTTTGCTTTGATAGTCGGTAAAGAGGAGGTCGCTTACAGAGGGGTTGTCTCATCAGACGTGCCCCCATTGGCCGGAATCCTGTGGTAGAATATTCTTTTCGTGATCGATGTTGAGCTGGTGTTCGAACTAGCTGCTCGCCAAGCCGCTCTCGCCAATCCTCAAGACATACATGGCTACACGGCGTACGTGCATGATGGTGTGAGAAATGAAGGACTTGTTGCGTGGCTGCATGCTTACACCCACAACGGCCTATGAGACTTGAGGATACAGATGCCTAGGTAAGAAGGTTGTAATAGCAACACCCGACTCGTTGGCCCTAGCATCAACGGGAAAAGTATGAGCTTGACCACATCTTGATGGTTGAAGCTGGCTACCTATCTAGGCATTAACATCTACAGTAGGTACAGTACAGTGCAGTGCACCCTTTGGTAGCCACCGGCAGTCCTGCTAGACAGCACGGAGGTATGGAGCGTTGAGACAAAAGCGGCGGTCTAGACCCGTTCCGTAGCGGCGACGCCATGTGGTACGCTTGTTCGCGTGTGTCTTGCCTTGCAGGGAGACAAGGGCTGCGGGCGCAAGACAGCCAAACACACACCACCACACATACCTACACGCGCGCACACACACACACACACACACACACACATACAACTGACAAATTGGTTATAGTGATGAATGCCATCAAGGCTAGGAGCTGCAGCAGCGTACGCCTGATTCTCCGGGGATGACGATGATGATTTATTACGTACTTGAGCGTGTGCGGTTGGGAAACCCCAAGATGTACTAAGGTAGTCGGGCAGGTACTGAGGAGTCGACTCATTGGTACAGTACTTGAGGTACCTACCGATAGTACAGTCAGTACCTACCTGCCTTCCAACCTAGGCTGTATGTTTAATGGTGAGGTGAGGGGGTCATTCGCATCGATTGCCTATTCCAGCTCCTCGAGAACCTGCGGCGCCAATGCCAGAATAATGAGGCAATGCTTGCAGCATACTGGATGCCGGCCCAGTCAACTGTCTTGTGTAGAAACCATCCAAGTTCATCACTACTGTAGGTACGATGCCTTTTTGCGTTTTACCATCTTGTTGTACAGTGTCTACCTATTGTAGCAGCACCAGACTAGGCACACACGGTAAAGTAGTGCCACACCAGCTTCCAGCTTCCAGCTTCTAGATTCCAGCTTCCAAGATTCGTCCTGGCAGCCTGGCTTGACGGATGTTGGAGGAAGCGGGGTCTTGACAACCAAACCATCGCGGATGGTTGATAAGCGGCTCCATTCCGTATTTCCAATTCAAGCCTCGAGCAGCTCCGGCTTTTGCAGAGACGGGGTTGACCTTGGCAGTTCTCCACTCAAGCATCCAACTCCACTATAGCCGCGTCCTTCTCCCGCACTCGTGTGGCATTAGCGCAGCTATTTCTACGTACATACACATCACCACTACCTAGGTGGGTTGTTCCAGGCTTGCCGGTAATGTACGTACCTGCTCAGCCTCCCAGGTCCATCCATCGTCGACGCACATATCGTGGAAAACGTCTCGGAACGGTGCGATGAACTCGCCACCCGTCGCTTCGCTTCACTCCCCCCTTCTCCCCCCTCTTTGGGCCTCTTTGGGGCCCAGCTGCAATGCCGCCCTCATATGTACAGTACAGACGATGGGTGTTGTTGCTGCATGTGCCAGCCAGGCAAGATCACTCAGAACCACCCTTCCATCCATCCATCAATTCATCCATCCATCCATCCATCCATCCATCTCTATGGGGGCGTGCATAGCAGGACCTGGACAAGACGGGAATCCCACGCACCTCATCACCAACGGCTACTTGCAGTACCTACAGTACCTACGGAATAGGCTGGTTACACCACTGTAACGGGAGCGTCGAAAATGCTGGCCTGCTGCAGCTTGCCTGCAACCTGCGGCGCTTCCACGCCAAGTGAACCAGCTGGACGGGACTCTGGCCAAGTCTTGCGCGAGCGCCGATGCGACTCCTGCTGGCGGTGGCGCTCCCTGTCAAGCTGGATCGGCCGAATCGCCCATCGCCAACTGGCCGGCTATGGGAGCTCAAGGCCACAAGGGGCGTTTCTTGGACTCTTGTTGCTCGTGCTTGGCCCATCTTTGCGTCCATACGTGTGTGCGCTGTGTGTGCTGGCGTATACCGCCACTCCCTCCCTGCTGGGCTCCGGCTCCCAGACTCCCGGGCCTTCGTGGAGCGGCCCCGACTCGAATCTTGTCCCTGGAGGGTTTTGGCCTTGGATGGACACCTTTGACAAGGGCACCCTTTTTGCTGTTGTGGCGCCCCAGGTACATAAGGTGCTGTAGTAAACACGAAAGGCACTCGTCGCCCCAATCTCCTGGTGGCTGAGCCAGCTGAACCCCCGACCTCTCCAAGACTTCCAATCCCTTCGCTTCTTTCTGCATCCCCCACGCCTGTCTGCTATACATGCCTAAAAGAGGGCATTTAAGCACCCTGAGTGGTTCATCGCTCTCGCAACACAAAGCCTCAGCAGTGTTGCCAACCGCGGTCGACTCACTGGCCAATGGCCGTCCACGAGTCCTCGAGATCGAGTCGGGAACAAGCTAAAACGGGCGTTGCCGTCTTACTTACATGCCCGTTCTGGTCTTGTCGAGATCTAGAGCGCCAAGGTAGGCACAATGATTCAAGTCGCATGCATGTTGCTTTCGGTCCCTGGAGTGCCTGGCCTGCCGGGCCTGCTCTTTGACTTGTTCCTCGATGCGTCTGATGCGTCTGCCTGCTTCCCGCACGCACGCAAGCAAGCAAGCAATCAGCACTCCTCTCTCGCGATGCGTGGCCCAGATCCATCGTGTTTGGATCGTCTCACGTGTAGTGTAGTGTAGGTTGCAGCATCATGAGATGAGGGTCTTTGAAGCGCCGCACACCCAGGCCGACCCAACCACCCCTGGACGACAAGGGAAAGGCGCCGTCTGCTGCATTGTCTTGCACCCTGGCGTCTGCCTCTTGTTGCTTCTGCCAGCTCTTTGACCTCTTTTGTCTCTACAGTGCCTGAGCGTGAGCTATCATTTGAGTGTTGAAGCACCATCCTGTCTGCTGCCATTTGTACCTCTGCCTCGCCACGCCTCTCGACCCTCATCCGCGCCTATTTAGTCTCCCGTGTCGTCGTCGCTGCGTGCTTTGTGACGATCTCCTGACATTCCCTTCCTTGTACTGCAGATTGTGCTGGCGGCTGACCATCCGGATGCCACGCGCCACAAGGGGCCTGTACTTGCTAGCATCCGTATCACTCAATGCTGCTCCGTCATTGATTCCTCTCTTCGCCATTCATCGCTTGATTCGTCAAGTCATTGCAAGACTAAATGTCGACGCCAGCTGTACGTTACGTGGCCCACCACCAATCCTTCCCTTCCTTCCTGCCATTCTTGGTTCTCGTGGCCCGTCTTTGAAATTCACCGTTCCTAATCTTCTCCCTCGCCTTCTCACTTTCCAGCAAAAGGCCAACCTTGCTCGCATACGAGACAACCAGAGAAGATCTCGTGCCCGTAGACGAGAGTACCTGCAAGAGCTCGAACAACGCCTTCGGATTTACGAACTCCAGGGGGTCGAAGCCTCAGCCGAAGTCCAGGTGGCCGCCCGAAGAGTTGCTGAGGAGAACAGACAGCTCCGGGCCTTACTACACAGACATGGTTTCGGCGACGACCTCATCGCCGGTTACATTCACTCCAACCTTGCTGCGTCTCAGCACAACGACTCGCTCCCGCTCCCGCTCCCGCTCTCCCACTTCGCTGCCGGCAACCAAAGCGAGGCCGTTCAGTCACTCGCCCAGAACCTCGCTCCTCGGAGGCCGGCCAGCCTAGAAGGTGCTATGCCATATCCAGGACCGCCTCGGGATAGCCGCGAGACATCGATAACAAGCGCCTCCACGGCCAGCTCTTCGCCACTCTGGGAACCTTCTCAGTCTGGTCAGCATCCATACGGACGCCCATTACACTCCCATGCACCCGTTCCCCAGACTATGGGTCGCTCTTCAGTTTCTTCCACTCCGCATTATCCCCAGATTTTCTCTCCCATTCAGGTTCCGCGGACTGAAGGGTACCATGTAACCCAGCCAAATGCCGTACCCGTTATGGAAGTGTCTAGTCAGCAATCTTACCTCGTGCCAACGAGTTCAGACGATAGCAGCTCTCATCTCAACTATGGCATGGCTTTGAACCCGTTTCACGCCTACAGCCATCGTCACTCAGGCCCACCACCGGGGTGTTGAGAGACAACGCCGACCGGCCAATCTGACACAATGTTTCATCCTACCAGAGGAAGACTCAAAGTGATATTTCAGGTTCGAGAGGCGTATTATCTCGCTTCGAATCTTGCTCTGACCGTTTCTACAAGTAGATACACCCTTTGTTCGACCAAGCTCGAACAACCGTTGCCTCCAAAGACGAGAAATTATCACTGCGGCGTTCCAAATCATACCATCCAAATGCACAACTACTTTTCATGTACCGTTTGGAACTCGCTTTTCTCTAGGCCACGGATGTAGCAAATATGATACAAATCTGACAGGCATCTAGCCTTGAATACTCCTTGTCGCCTTTCCCACCTACCCTTCGTCCGGCCCAGGATGTAAACATAGCACAAAGAATGGATATCGATCGAGGAAGCCGTCAACTCTGACTCAGGGCTACCGGTAAATGGGTCACCATTGTCTGAATGAGAGACGGTCTCCGTGCAGCAAGAACAACCCACCTGAGGCAACAAAGAGTCTTTGGTAAGGCACAACAAGAATGCGACCCCAAAAGCGAATGCGTTGTTCTCTTTAGTACTAAAGATCAAAGACGCTCCTGACACAAAGACATCCAACCAAAGAACGAGTCATCGAGCGAGATCCATATATCTGGCATAATGTACAGTGTGGTTTTGGAGACGCCATAGTGGAGTATTTAGCTGGAATGTTGACCGGTCGATCTGTGGTCTCAGCCTCTGCCCACTACTCGATGAATACTCTCGGAAAGTTGCTTCCAGCTCCCCAAGACTTCGACCATCGATGCTGCCTGGTTCGCGCTATCGGACGCCTCCAATACCACCGACAGTCGCCTGGGCGAATCAAAAACAAAGGATCAAATCACCCGAAATACAGAGGGTGAACCGGAGCTTTCAAACTTGAAATTGCGAGGTAGCCAATCCCTTGGCACAATCACCGGTCATTATGATCCAGAGAACTACGCAGAGGGCCACACAAACTCGTGATGCCAAGATCTTCAAGACAAAAGGAACACGAGCCTCAGTGTTGACCTGCTGCAAACTACCAAAAGTGAAGCTCCATCCTCCCACCCCCACGAAGCAACAGTCTTATCGTCAACGAAACTACCCTGATAACCCATTTCAGTTATGGGAACAGTGGCAACCTCAAATTCGAAACCGAGAACTGAAAACTCAATGCCCTACCGATGTAACCTCAACTCTTTGGCCCTCTCCACGCCTGCGGGACACAGATCCAGGATCCAGGGGTCCCCACAACGGTGTTAAGAACACAGGACCAAACACTTAGTCATAGTCTCGGGAGAGAACTTGTTGGAAAATCAAACTAGTCACAAGACTTGTCTCGATCTACGCCGTTGCAGTGATGATGACCCTTTCCCCGCCGTGAAGCCTGTAGACTTTGCGAGTATAGCTGAGCCAGTCTTGGGCTCCAGATATGGGATATGAGCAACATTTAAAAGCAAAGCGAAGCAGAAATACCTCTCTATGAGCCTTCTTCATAGTCCTTTGCCCAAGAGTCGACTCATAACGCAAGGGCTTCCAGAACACTGCGTCCGTGCCATCCATGTGGGTGCTGGATTAACATCAAATCTAATTCGATGACTCAAGTTGTCCGAAAACGAAATCCTATGGACACCAAGGTCTTGCGCGGATTACAGCATGCTTGATCTGATCAATCTCGCGTGGCTGTAATGGTGTGGAGGGAGTTGGGACAAGTCGTGGCATGGATAGATTGGAAACTCTGGGTGAAATCATTGAAGACGTGACACCCCACTGGGATACGATGAGATTGAGAATTTTATGCCCTTAACCGAAGTGAAAGAGAATGCTGTATTCATTAACTCCGTGCTGATCCGTGACCCCGAGTCCCTTTCCGTGCAGTTGAGACAAAACACCGCCAAGCTACCCCACAAAAGTAGTAATAAGGAAGTTCTACAAGAAATAGTCGGCCACTGGCTTCTTAGCGGGCATTCCACGCGAATCTTGCGGCGCTGCCTGAAACACGCGGTATCGCC
This sequence comes from Pseudonectria foliicola, assembly GCA_003693505.1. Lineage (NCBI taxonomy): Eukaryota > Fungi > Ascomycota > Sordariomycetes > Hypocreales > Nectriaceae > Pseudonectria > Pseudonectria foliicola. The sequence continues at coordinate 34,166 of QUZD01000065.1, read as the reverse complement.
GCGCGGGCCCGCTCCGGGGCATGCCGTCGTCCTCCATCATGACGCCGCGGCCGCCCCCGTCGCTGCGCCCGACGTCGCCGTTGCTGCGGGCGAAGAGACCGGTGCCGGACTCGTCCTCGGACAGCTCGAGCACGGCGGCCACGTTGCCGCATCGGTAGCAGTAGTTGGGCGCCGACCAGACGGTGACGATGGACGCGTCAAACATCTCCTTGAAGCCCTCCATGACGAGCTGGTGGGCGCGAGCGATGAGGCTCAGGTCGTTGCGGTGGTTGAAGACCTTGACAATATCAGCCCCAAACAGGAAGCCCGCGCCGCGCGGGGAGAGTCCCCAGCCGTCAATCTCATCTGGGTCCGACCAGAGAAGGTCGCACATGGCCCCTTCGTGGGGAACCTCTTGCTTGCGGTCTATGAGCCGGATCTTATCGACGGTGTCAATCAGCGGGCTGAGGCCGCCGTGGACGCACAGCACCGCGCCCGCAGGGTTGCCCACGGTCCCGCCGCTCGACCCAGACGCGCCGGAGCCTGGCGGGCCAGTCTTGTCGCCGCCAGCGGTGGGACTGGATATTTGGCCCTGGGAGCCTTCCTGGTTCCGTCGGCGCGGGAAGCGGCTCATGACGGCGCCGGCCTGGTCGCACACCTCAATCTCGGTCTCGTCGTCGACTGGCTCGGTGCCGGGCGAGAGGGTGTTGGATGCGCCCAGGACAATGGCGCCGAGGGCGAGGTAATCAAATACGTCGCAGCAGTACCTCCACACATTTGCGCTCCCGTACTTCCGCAAGCATTCGTCATAAAAGCCGTAGACTGTTGTTATCTGGCGTGACTCGTGATTGCCGCGAATGAGCGTCATTCGGTCGGGGTATCGAACTTTGAGGCAGAGAAGAAGTAGAAAAGACTCAAGAGAATAAAAACCACGGTCAACAAAGTCACCTGTACACGAAACATTCTGGTCAGCAACGCCGACGGCACACAGTAGGCTTGACCAAGGAAGCAGAAGAGTTGCTCACCCATGAACAGGTAATTGGTATCTGGCACGTCACCGCCGACTCGGAACAGCTCCATCAAGTCATGGAACTGGCCATGGATGTCACCGCAAATCTAGCAACCCATCAATACCTCTGGAAAGGAGTCATCAACAGATATCAGGGCCGTCAAAGTGCATACCGTTACCGGAGCCGTCACGGTGACGACGTTGCCCTCCTCAATCAGCAGCTCTCGCGCCTTGTGGCACAGCTCGCGAACCTGAGCCTCTGGGATGGGCCGACATGACCGCAGCTGCGCGATCGCCCTGTGCGCAAGGTCAGCTGGCGCTTGTAGACTGGCAGCGCAGGCGCTCGGTTATTCATACTTGTCGAGGTCGCTCATGATGGAAGCAGAGGGGCAGGGTTGGCTGCGAGAAGCTCAGTGTTTCGGCCGCTATGTGCTGGAAACGAAACGTAGTCGGTGAGAAGAGGTTATGACATGTCGCAGGGCTCCGTAACCGGTTATTCGTAAATGCGCGCCGAGAGTCAACAACAGCGTCGCAGCATGGCAATGATGGAAAATCTACAGCGCGATCACCATCGCGCCTGGTGTAGCGATTATCTCAGCCAGCTCTGACGCCAACGGTACGTACCGCACACCGGAAGCTTTGCTGGCCGGAATTACATGCTGCCGAGCCGGCGAATATCGGAGACAAGGCGTTGACCAATCAGCGACTCCTAAAACAATCATGCATCCAAAAGTTGGGTTGAAGTGTGGATGAGCTGCTTTCGTGAACACTCCAGGCCCACGGATCACGCCCAATTCCCTCGACAGCGCTGGCGTGGCCATTTGCAGCGCAGGAAGACAATGCGACGTTTCTTATGTGAGCCGAATGCGATATCGAGAACCCCCAAGAGGCACCGCTAACGGTCAATTGCCAAGACTAGAGCGCTTCATAATCCCGAGGACTTGTGAATCATGCCACCACTACTCCACCCCAAATCGCGAATGACCTCGTCGCTCTTCGCAACCACCGTCGTGGCCAGCTTCTTCGTTGTCACACTTCCACACCTGCTACCATGCCCCGTTCCACGGACTCGATTTGCCGACGGTGAGGTCATGGTCGACGAGAACGGCCGACGCATGCGATGGAAGCGCAAGGAGAGCCCCGAGGTGAAGAACGGAATCGCCGAATTCAACGACACGACGACGGAGGAGGTCGAGCTGGCGCAGCAGAGAGCTCGGAGAGAGTGCCCAGTGCCCAAGCCAGGCGGCATGCTGGGTGAATGGCTGGGATTCCACAGTGGCAACCAGGGAGACGAAACCAAGGCTAGCCGATAGCGCGCGACATACCACCAGATGACGATGAAGTTCATGCAAGGAACACAAAAAAAAAGACGCGACAACGGCCAGTTATGGGTGAATGAAAGCCGGGACGGCTGGTTCCCTCGGGACGATCAACACATGCTGCTGCCAGTGACGGGACAGTATACCATGGCATGGGCACCCCAATGCCCACAATAGCCTTATGGCACATTGTCACGGATGCTCCTCCAGTCATGAATCGGCTGAGCTTTATCAGCCAGGCCTTAGGGCCAGGGGGACGCCGTTGCGCACTGTATATCATAGTCTTGACCAGGTCTCGTTGAGTTGCGTCACTTGACCTCCTAGAGAGTTGAAAATAGAAATTTATGAGCAGTAATTTGAAATCAAAGTCTAGCGAACTGGTGGACCTGAAAAGTTCCACAGCTCATATGCTGAAGACCACGGGCCTTACATAAAGACCCTGGTTCAATTATTCACGTCGATCTATGCTCATCTCGAAAGGCTCAATATAGATCCCTAAGACTATTGCTGTTACATAACGCCGCAAAGCCTTTTACTCAAAATCTAAAATCAAACCACGTGTCCTTGGGTCAATGAATCATGCTGTGCAGTATCATATGGTGACCCCCCAGCTTCTCAATCTCTCTTATCCCTCAAAAGTCGCCTGACATTTGTCGCTATTCAAGTGGCTTCTCTACCACCCACCCAACTCCTTGGCCCTTGCTTTCTCATCTTTCATATCTTGGTTGTGTTTCTGGAGATCGTTGTACTACTGCTGTTAGCCCAGGCCTTTATCCACCATGAATGGTCCAAACAAACTGTATCCTGGATAGCTTTCCTTGCACCGTCCCACGTCTTCCGTCCACAACCCGGGACGCGTTTGGGGTTAGAATCAAACAGCCTCCACGAGTATGCATTCATGGGACCCTTGTTCAACCACTTATAGAGCTCTTTGTCTCTCCACCATAGACGCCATCCACTGTCCACAAGGGCATGATCCATGTGGCTGTAAAGTTCGGTTCCCGCCATTTCATGCATAAATCGATAGAATGTGTGCCCACAGACAAAGCCAGGGAGGACGGAATGATCTACTTCCCACTGGCGTCTCCACCAAGCTTGATAGGAGTCAACTTCCGCGTTCATCTCGTCCAGACTCGGCAGAAGAGCTGGTTTTCTATATCCTGCATCTGGCAGGTTATGCCCCTGCGATTTGGCAGTCTCTGCAGCCCAGATTTGGGTCACGGCCATGGATGCGAGCTCCATAACGCACCATGCGCTCTCTTGTGGTGCCATCCAACTCAGAAACGCCATGGATGAAGCGTATTTTGGAGGAAAGACCAACTGAAATAGGCGAGGAATATGTGGCCTGGTCTCCGTGGAATCATCATCTTCTGATCTGTGTTCGTCGTTGATTTCTCCAGCAGTAGTCAAGGCCATTCCACAACAGCCGTCAAGTTCTAGATCAGGAACGATGGCCAAGTCATGATGGTACCCCGTGCAGAAAACGACCACATCGACATCTACCATGGTACCGTCCGTTAACTCGACACGATCTTCCCCAACAAACTCTTTGAATCCCTGGAGGGGGATAATCGACCCTGAGTACAGAGCAGGAAACCAACTCTCCTGTGCAGCAGGGTTCTGGTGAGCCATACTGGGGCACGGCAGCAGGTGCCAATCCTGTCGTATCTTCTTCTCGGCACGCTTGCGTCTGTCTCCTTGCGAAAGACTGGGCTCATCGGGCTCGTTTCTAGAAGCATCGTTAATCATCTTCTTTATCATGAACCCATCTACCAGGGGCTTGATGACCGCCGGCAAGTAATACTCGAGAACGTATTTCAGTCGCAATGCTGGCCAGGACATGGTGGTGTCAAAAGGAACGCCGTTGTCGAGGTAGCGGGATACTACAAGTCGTCCGCGGCGGTAGGCTTGGTATACTTTAGTTGCACTCTTGGTCAGGTCGAGAGCAACCTCGCAGGCTGAGTTGCCCATTCCAACAACTAGCACTCTCTTCTCACGGAACTCAGGACCCCTGGCAACAAATCAGCTCCTGATCCCTCGGTCTAATATTTCTGAAATCTTACGCTCGATATCCTTTCCCATGAATTATTGCTCCTTTGAACTTCTCCTTCCCAGGCAGTTGAGGATACTTCGGGATATCATGATGGCCGGTTCCGATGGCTACTTTATCAAAGAAGAGCGTTTCAGACCCCTTGGCCTCGAAGATTTCCACATTCCATCCATCTCGAGAATCATGGCGAGTGATTCGAGTTACTGTAACGCCGAACCGAATGTACCCTTCCAAATTAAATTGCGTTGCGTATGCCTGGAAATACTGGCCATTCTCTGCGCCGTTTGGGAATGTTGGATAGTCTGAGCCCAGCATTAGTGGGCAGGCTTCGCGCATCTATTGAGTATTCGTTACCATTCGGATAAGGGAAGTCGCTGAATCCAGACTGTTCACTGTAAGCACACAAAGTCTTTGGTCTTTCGATCATTTGATTAATGCCAGGGTACGTACAGTGAATTTGCCAATGTTGGCTCTTGTGTTGTCAATGACGGAAGTATGGTCCTTCTTGTCGCTGAATGACCACAAGCCCCCGACCTTGTCCTTTCGCTCAAACGCAACAGCATCAAATCCCTCTTCGCGGAAGTTCTTGAGAGCAGCCAATCCTGCAGGGCCTGCGATAGGTTATCACCAGGGCTTGTATGCAAGATGGACAAGCACGTAGCATCTCACCAGTCCCAATCACCGCGATTTTGATCTTGTCCATGTCTCTAGATGGAAATTGATCGGTCGATGATCGTGAATTTGCGAATGAGTGAAGGAGAGAGCGACCATTGCCCCCAAATATTCAGCTGGAGGACGGGACTTTCAGGCTTGATACTAGCCAATAGCCTCTTCTGAAGGATCGGTTCCAAGTCTGTCTCACCCTATGCGTCCCAATAGCAGAGTCAATATTCACCCCGCAGTCCGCGTAGATCTCAGTAGCCGAGGGTCCTGTCAACAATGGTAAGCACTAGGAGCATGCATACGCTTGAGGGTGTGAAGGAGTCTGTGACCGGGAATCGGGACTCGCTCTACTGTTCGTGCATAGCAGGGATGTGTGTGGCAGGCAATTTCAGTATCTGTCGAAGTTCTTTTGAATAATCGCTTGGTACGTTTAAGCAGACACCCATGTCGAACATGCGACGGTCGTAGCTACCAGAACGTCAGTTGTCCTTTTCCTACCTTAATCTTATGTCGGTTGTGGCAAAGTCGATGCATGGTTTCTCCCCTATCAGCCATGGCCACGGCAACCTGTATCAACTTGGATAAGCAGAGGCAATCAAACATCAGATAATGATAGACATATTTGGCCGTAGCGTATTAGGTCATGGATTAGCCATTCAGTGTAATGGTTACTATTGCCAGAATCAGAGCGCGTACCTCCGCAGCGTACGAGAGCCCTCGCACGTCCATTGGCTTCATAGTGAGGGATGAGGTGTTCAAGAGCCTTAAGACGCGACGCCGCCGTGGTCTTGGCAAGCCTAGAAAGGGTTGGTGGCCCTTGGGGGACAATAGTTGCTGGTACAGAGTAGAAATTGCAGTACACGAACTCGCAGAGTAGACGCTAACATGACAACAAGGGGGGTTTCTAAATATTGCATAGCCTTTTGATGTACTTTGTTCAGCGTAAACATGTATTTTCGTTTATCAATGGGCGCTCGTTGAACTGAGAGTATTTGCTTGAGGTTTAAACTAAGCTTTGAGAGCTAACGACTTTGGATATGGTCGTCCATACATCACATTGAGCTTAACCTTATTGCGACCTCACATCTCGCGACGAAGCAATTGGAGGTTAGGTGGAATAGAAAACTTATGTGTGTCTAATGTCAAATGGCCCCAGTGTAAACTTGTCCCCTTCTCATCTCTAAAGGTTTCTTCCTCGGAGCATTTCTCAAATGACATTACTTCACTTGGCTCTTAGTCCATATTTTGAAGATGCAAAATGTTCTAGTTCTGTCTTGGTAAGATCATTGTCTGAGATCATGCGAGTCTTTGAGAATATGATATGCTCCATCAGTGGATCAAAGGCTCGCCTTCTTCAGTCCGCTTCGACATCTTTGTGGTGGGATCTTGTATGTTACAGCTGGGGCAACACTTCTATGTATTGCGAGAGATACCATTCATTTGGTTGCAAGTTTGTTCTCGGTATAGTGCTTCTTCCCGAGACTTACCAACCTTTTCATTCTCACGACCGTTCACAGAAAAAGTCGACGCTGCATAGTCATCCAATCGAATATTCTGTCGTAGTGACTATGGCAATACCGAACCTTTATGGATTCACATAAACCCTTCGACGACTGGACATATGGTGGCTCTTGCGCCGAGTTGTTGCTTCGAAAGCCAAGGCCTTGGACACTACAGATTATCGACTCGTCCTTTTCGCATGCCATGGCCTAGATGGTATGATCTTGCGATGGATGGCCGAGACTCCTGCAATATACATTGTGCTATCTTTGTACGTTCGGGGCTGCTCCTCTGATGGAGCCTCAACAACGCCAAAAATCATACTTGTGGTGGACACTGGACAGCATCGGAAGCACCCAGCATCCTCGCTCAGATCATATGCATGATGCAGTCAGGCCACAGTTCCAATGGCACTCGGTGCTTTTCCTTCCTTCGCTCTCTCCGATTCACACCGGCTTGAGCCATAATGCGCGTCGCAACAAAGCGCGCATGCTGCGTGGTCCTCATTAGCACACGGACGTCAACGATGCTGCTGGCATCGACATCAGCTGATGTCCGTACTTTTGCGCAACAGAAACAATGCTTTTTCCTGGCCCATTCGCCACTCAACGTGGCACTCCCGCCTCAGCCGCAAACAGAGGCTCTCCCTGGCCAGGATTACCCGAGGAAATACACGACGGATCTCGGTGCGTGGCCCTGCATCAGTCGATACAACGGCGGATCAACCCGCGTCAGGCATCTCCACTTTGCTACAGAATGCAAGTGCCATGTTCCCTGTCGAGTCCAGCTCCCCATCCTTTTGAATCGCGGAGCCGTAGGGACAACTCATATGGTTGGCCGCGCTGTCGTAGAATCCCGGATTGATCGGACTTCCCGGCGGCAATAGTGCAGGAGAACAACAGACAAGGTATCGAACGGAGATGTCCTCCTGAAAGTGATGGGCTATATAAGGAGTCGTGTTGTCCGCTCCAAGGCCAAATCTGCTCTCATCAGCATCTCTCACAACTTCAATCTTCATCACAATCGCCTCTCGACTTCGCTTCTCTGAGCCCCCCAAACTTTCAAATCAATCATCAAGATGTCTGCCACTAACACGTGAGTCTGCCCTCAACCCAAACCTACCTCTCAAGACTCCAGCCATCCAAGTTTTATGATGGAACTAGGCAGCACGCTGACATCCAATGACAGCACCTTCAACACCTCTGGCCAGCAGCACGTTGTGCCCCTGCCCACCTCCACTGCCCTGGCTCAGCCTGCTGGTAGGTTTCCCGAGGACAAACTCATGACAAGATCTGACTCTTTCAACTAGGCCAGCTCCTCAAGGGCGCGACCGACGACGAGGGCAACCAGAAGAAGGCTTCTCTCCTTGTCGGTGTCAAGCTCGACCTCGAGGCTGAGGTCCACCTGACTGCCCGTGTCAAGGGTGACCTTGTTGTCGGTCTCTATTAGATTATGTAGGACCGGGATAGAGGACAGGCCTGATGGAGACCATGGCCGCTCCGTGCACAATTTGAACGGCTGTGAGATTGACGGCTGGGCCTGGTGTCATGTTTAGATAGTAGAAGAAGAGCTCCGGGAAATTGGTGAAAAGTCGGCAACAAGGGAGTATAGAGGGCACCCAACGGGGATTACAGGTCAATATAAAACATCTCTTATCTATGTATTAGACACTGCTATCAAGTCGGTCTTTTTGCTATTGGAAGTGAAGCTTTCCAGATGTCTCACAGGCCAACTCACATAAGAGAAACGAGGAGGCCGATGGCCACAATAAACCGTGCAGCAACACGCTAGAGTCGCAGTTTATAACAGAACCAAAGTAACAACACTCAAGAAGGGGACTTATGAGATATGAGAATTAGAGGGGGTCTCGAAGTCGCGACATGTCCTATGCACCTATTGGGATGCTCAGCTACCTGTCTTAACCAGCTAGACACTTACACCTTCGATGGGCTCCAAGCGAATTCTAGTCCGCAAACACTCACATATTAACAGATTGACCTAAAAGAACAGAGCCATGGTTCAATTGGTCAATGGGTTGTTGACAAACATAAATATAGCCTAGCTAATTGCAGCGTTTTGCCCTCCCGGGGAGCCTGCAAAGGTATTGCTGGTTACAGGGTAGGATAGAAGCAACCAAAGTGGATCACGACGGGATGAACTTTGCATTCTCGCTTCAAGCTACCTAGGCACCTACCTACTGTAGGTATGGCAGAGGTGTGAACGCGTTTTGACGCAGTGACGTTATTCGTTTATTACTCGGGTATCTGTCTAATCGTCGCTGAGTGGAGTCGGGACATGGTTGACTTGCATGCCCGTATTTGATAGAGGGACACCCTCCCTGTCTGGAGCGGAAACTGGGACTGGGACGTTGATCAGCTTAGCTGGGGCCTGGTATTGATACATACAGTAATTGCATCTGCATACGTACCATACCATACCATACCATACCAATCAATCAACCCGCCGCCTGGTATCGATGTCGCAGCAACTCTCGAGCGGCCTGCTTGTTGACTTGTCTGGAGCCGGCTGGGCGCGGCTGGGCCTAGTCCTAGTATTGTATTGTACTAAGCCGGCTGGGCAATTCCAAGGCTGCAAAATGCGAAACCTGCTTAGCAGTCAATGGCGGCAACACAATACATGGTGCTGTACATAAAGGAATGGAATGCACTGGTAATCGGTAGTGACAGCAACAGCGGCAATGACGAGGGTCCGGGTTTAAGCTTACTGGGCATGGGTTGGGTTGACCTAATGGCCCCCCTCCAGGCTCCAGTGGTACGGGCCAGCAACTGTAAAGTACCTGCTGGGCTGCTGTATGCGTACGCCGTGTTGGGTATAGCAAGTACCTGCCCACCCACCTTACCCACCTAGGTACCTACCTCAGGTACCTACCTAGCCAGTTGCCAGCCACAGCGTTTGTCTCGCTAATGAGCCAGCGGCGCCCGAGTCTAATCTGCCCATCGCGACATTGAGGTGACCTTGGAATCCTGGAAATCCTGTTCCTCGGATCGCAACCTCTTCCACCTCGAATCCCGACCGACCGCCAACGGCCAACGGCCAACGCATTTCATATCTTGCTTCGCCACGTCGCTCCCCGCAGGTTCGTCCCTTGCATATGCGGCGCGTCAACAGCGTCTCCAACTCCCTCGCTCTGCCATGCTCTTGCGCCGACGCCCGCCACCTGCGATCGTTGGACCCGATCGTTCCCCGAGGCCATGTCGTCTCCCTCTCCCCCAGCGACTGGCAAGACTCCCGAATCCACCGACGACTCGCGCATCACGCCTGCGTCGCTGAGCACCGCTGTTGACCGCAGGCGCACGCCAAATATAAGGCCTCCGCGCTCTCTGCCACGTGCGTAATAACCCTCCCGCCTCCTGCGTCTTCTTCCTCGGCCCCGGGTTGGAGCCCAAAATACTAACCTCGACGGTAGCGTGGATCGACTCGTACGAGGAACGGCTCGGATCAGCTAGTGATGAACAACTCCGACTCTTGAGCCCGCCTGCTCCGTCCGTCAAACCCCAGCACAACTCGACTCCAAGCGATCCAGAGCGCCGAGTCTCCAAGGACGGCTTCATCGAGTGGGATGACCCCCTGCACGGACAGGACAAGGGCAACAAGTCCAAGGTACCTCACGTCCTCCGTTATGGCCGCGCTTCTAGGAGAGGGAGGAAATGGGACCATCTCAGATCGGCTGAACCCGTCATCGTGTCCGGCTTCAGGCCCTCGTCGGCACAGCCTGCCGTCACCTGGGGCGACTTTGTCCAGTCGTCGGCCTGGGGCCACATGACGAATGAGCAATCTCACGTCGTCGATATAGAAGTCCTCAACAAGCTCCAGCCGACCTTTAACGAGCCTGCTCGGATGCCCTACAACGCCCTGGAGGCTCGAACGTCGCGGCGAAAGCGCACCCTGGCGCCGTACAAACGCATCTGGAACATGGCGCTCAAGCACTCCTTAGCCCCTCTTCTGTTCCGACTCATCGTCATGGTCACTTCCATGATCGCCTTGGGTATCGCATCCCGAATCTACCAGCTCGAGAACCTCAAGGAAGTGGACTCGGCAGAGGAGACGCAGTCTGTGGTCGCCATCGTGGTTGACTGCGTCGCCATTCCCTACATTGCCTACATGATCTGGGATGAATACACGGGCAAGCCCCTTGGCCTGCGGTCCGTTTCGTCCAAAATCTCACTCATTCTACTTGACCTCTTCTTTATCATCTTCAAGTCGGCAAGCACCGCCCTTGCCTTTGAGAGCCTGGTGTACCACAGTCTAGCCAATGACCAAGTGCGCACCCTGGCGACGGCTCTGGCAGCGTTCATGGTCATTGGACTGATCTCCTGGACCATGAACTTTGCTGTAAATATCTTTCGAACAGTGGAGCGATTGGGCGGGGGCGAGGACGACGGGCCCCACGGATAGAGTATCGTTCGGGCCTTTCAGCGTCCGCGCTCCTGCAGGAAGCATTTGGATAAAGGTGTCCAAGCGTCTGGGATGTTTCAGGGCACCAAGCACTCATTGTATACTTAGCATGGTTCCCTTTGTCTCTTGTCTACCTTAGTTACTTGTTTTGGGAACCTTTCGATATCCAGCATTAGGTTATGCGGCCTTGCCCAGCGTGACGGGATTGGGGGGGGGGGGGGGGGGCTAGATTTTGGCATTAATGAATCAATAGCGACTTGACCCTATCTCCTCGACCCAAGTCAATGTCCCAGAAGCTAGCCATGCCACGTCGCGTGTACTTGTACTTTGGCGTACGTACAAGACAATGCAAGGGTCCCTAAACTTTGAGGCCTGGCCCTGTCTTGTATCTTGTATCCTATCCGTCCGCCGATGGAGGTTGGTGCCTGGAGGCTGGTGATAAGCTGTGACGTCCACTCCCACGCATTGCGACGCTGGGTGGGAAAACGGTACTTGATCCTTCCCATGTGTACTGGCCAAGGTACCTTGGGACCTCCCTATCCCACACGACGTCCAAAAGTATCTCGGAATGCTCCCATTGCTAGCCTCATGTACAGTCCTCCTCGCGGGCGGTCGTGCAAGGCAGAAGCCGACGCTAGTCCGTTTCCACTGTTCCGGCCCGCTCTTGTCTACCGACCTTGCCTCAGCCAACGCTTTGCTGGGTGAGAGCAGCCCTGGACGTGACTGACTGAGTGACTGACTAAGTGACTGCCTAACTATCGTCACCTTTCACCATCCATCTCGACTCGTGCCTCGATCGATCCGTCGTCCTCCTGCAATAACTTGCGTGATTCTGCCGGCCTTCCACAAACGCTCTCTGCGTATTCCTCGACCGGCCGCTCCTCACTCTTGCGCCTCGTGCCTCGTCGAAGCGCGCCCCTCCCTCGCTGCCTGTATCGTATCCCGACCCAGTTTCCTCCGCTGCCCGCATCTTGGACCGCGACTGCACCGGCTTCTGGGACAGCGACAAACATCAACACCTGCGGCCGACGCCTTCCCACGCTGCAGAAGGAGACTCAGCCCCCATCGACAACATCTCAGCCGCATTTCACAGCGCTTCCTCTTCCCTTGTCAGCAAGCCACCCGGACGACTGGCTGCTCCCGTGAGCTTCCCCACGACTGTTCGGCCCCTCCCCTCGTCTGCATCTCCTCGACGACAGGCCCTGCCGCAGCATCCTTGAACCCCTTCCATCCGCAGCCATGGTCGCCAAGATGGCTGCTCCAAGCCAGATGCCCCCGATACCAAACCGTGAGGATATCGGGGCGACGTGAGTTGGCTGCGCTCCCGCCGAAGCGAGCGACACCGCCTAACCGTGAACAGTTGGACTTACCTTCAAGCGGGCATCTCTCGCATCATGAACGACCTGGAACAAGGCATCGACATGCAGATGTACATGGGTGTTTATACGTACGTCTGGCCTTGTAGGGCGCAACGAGTCACTGGGCCGCCCGTCGCTAACCCTGCCGTAGAGCTGTTCACAACTTTTGCACGTCACAGAAGGCGGTTGGCCTGAATGGCCCGGCCATGCACTCCAACCATCGAGGAGGCAAGCCATCCTTACCGTCGCTCCGACAGATCGCAGGGTGCTAGGTTGCTAACTGTGTGGCTAGCTCATCTTCTCGGCGAGGAACTCTACAACAAGCTTATCGATTATCTTAAGCAACATCTCGAGGAACTCGTTAACCAGTCCAAGGCACACACCGATGAAGCGCTTCTCTCATTTTACATCAAAGAATGGGGCCGGTATACGGTTGCGGCCAAGTACATCCACCACCTCTTCCGCTACCTCAATCGTCACTGGGTTAAGAGGGAGATCGACGAAGGCAAGAAGAACATCTATGATGTATACACACTGCACTTGGTGCAATGGCGCCGAGTTCTCTTTGAGCAGGTCTCATCCAAGGTTATGGATGCGGTTCTGAAGCTGGTTGAAAAGCAGCGAAACGGCGAGACGATTGAACATGGCCAGATCAAGCAGGTCGTGGACTCGTTTGTTTCCCTTGGGTTGGATGAGGCCGACCCCTCCAAGTCAACACTCGACGTCTATCGGTTCCACTTTGAGCGACCGTTCCTTGCAGCCACCAAGGAATTCTACATGGATGAGTCGAAGCAGTTTGTGGCAGAGAACAGCGTTGTCGAGTACATGAAGAAGGCCGAGACTCGACTGGCCGAGGAGGAGGAACGCGTGCGCATGTACCTGCATCAGGATATTGCCATCCCTCTCAAGAAGTGCTGCAACCAGGCTCTAATTGCGGATCACTCCCCCCTGCTCCGCGAAGAGTTCCAGGTTCTCCTCGACAACGATCGCGAAGAGGACATGGCGAGGATGTATAACCTCCTGTCTCGCATTCCCGAGGGCTTGGATCCTTTGCGCGCACGCTTCGAAACCCATGTCAGAAAGGCAGGTCTGGCTGCTGTGCAGAAGGTGCAGTCCTCCGAGGGTGACAAGCTAGAGCCCAAGGTCTATGTCGACGCTCTTCTGGAGATTCACAGTCAATACCAAGGTCTCGTCAAGAGGGCCTTCACCGACGAGCCCGAGTTTACTCGTTCGCTGGATAATGCTTGCCGCGAGTTTGTCAACCGAAATGAGGTCTGCAAGGCCGGCTCCAACAAGTCGCCCGAGTTGCTCGCAAAGTACACGGACGTACTGCTGCGCAAGAGCAGCACCAGCATTGAGGAAGCCGATCTCGAGCGTACTCTCTCCCAGATCATGACCGTCTTCAAGTACATTGAAGACAAGGACGTCTTCCAGAAGTTCTACTCGCGTATGCTTGCCCGTCGACTCGTTCACAGCAACTCCTCCTCGGATGACGCCGAAACCAGTATGATTAGCAAGTTGAAGGAGGCCTGTGGTTTCGAGTACACCAACAAGCTGCAGCGCATGTTCCAGGATATGCAGATATCCAAAGATCTCAACAAGGAGTTCCGTGACCACCTTGAAGAGGTTGAGTATACCAAAGCTGTCGACTCCACATTTTCCATTCTGGGTACTGGCTTCTGGCCTTTAACCCCCCCAAGCACCCATTTCAATCCCCCTGCTGAAATTTCTGCGGAGATTGAACGGTTTATCCGGTTCTATAAGCACAAGCACGATGGCAGGAAGCTCACCTGGCTGTGGCATCTCTGCAAAGGTGAGATCAAGGCTGGGTATTGCAAGAACAGCAAGACGCCCTATACATTCCAAGTATCCATCTATCAGATGGCTATATTGCTGCTGTTCAACGAGAACGACACCTATACGTATGAGGACATGCTTAGCGCCACTCAGCTCAGTGCAGAGGTACTAGACCAGGCCCTGGCCATCATTCTCAAGGCAAAGGTCCTCGTCATGGGCGGCGCAGCTGGTGAGAAGCCGGGCCCGGGCAAGTCATTCCGTCTAAACTATGACTTCAAGAGCAAGAAGATCAGGGTAAACCTGAACCTGGGCGGTATCAAGGAGGCAAAGCAAGAGGAGGTAGAGACGAACAAGACAATCGAGGAGGATCGAAAACTGGTTCTTCAGGTTTGTGCTCCCATATTGCATTCTGCGCAAAGTCTGCTGCTGACCATCATCTTAGTCCGCAATTGTGCGAATCATGAAGGCACGCAAGAAGATGAAGCACACCCAGCTCGTCAGCGAAACCATCAACCAGATCCGATCTCGCTTTGTGCCCAAAGTCAGCGACATCAAGAAGTGTATTGAAATCCTCCTCGATAAGGAGTATCTAGAGCGCCTAGAGGATGATGAGCTGGGATACCTAGCATAAATGCAACTGCATCGGTTCTCTTCATTTCATAGTTGAGTAGCCGGCCAGCGTTCCTCTACTGTCGGCCGTCTCGAACCATTGAGTATGTTCTTTTTGAGGAACTTGCCTCCGTTGGCTCAGCGCAACACATGAAAAATGTATACATCGACCCTAGGGGCTGGCGGCTATCATGATGATGATCGGGTTCACAATCTTGATGCTTCAAGTTCCCCCGCCATCTAGCCCTTCCTTTCTTGGAACGGATGTCCCCTCACGTTTCCCGTCTTCTCGGCTCTCTCCAGCTACTGCCTGCCCCGTGGGTTACTAAATGGAAAGACGGCTCGGTTTCAGGCGTGGATCTGCTGGTGGTTTCTAGTAGGTAGTCTAGTAAACGGGAAAAACTTGGAAGCTGGGGCAGATGTCGCTGGTGTTCCACACATACAGATACAGGACCGACTCTGAACATGGCCAACATCAGACACTAAATGGGAGACATTGTACTGAATTCTTCAAATGCAAAGTGTATATGCGTTGATCATGATTGCTACAGCTTGTTCATACCACATGCTTGTCCGTTTATCCTGGACCCCTTTCGACATTCGATTTGACATGCGCTCGTCATTCCTTGACATCCGCCGCCGCCGCCTCCGTCGGTGCATCTTTGGCTGCGCCCTTTTCTATTGTTTTGCCGGCCTCGGCCAGTTTATCCTTGGACCCCACTACACCCTCAGTGGTGAAGCCGTCGTCCCTGGCCAGGGCATTGCCCCCCTTGGGCGCAGGAGCATCGACCGATTTGCCCGTCTGCGGGCGGCCAGAAGACTCGCTGGTGCCGGAAAGGATGCTCTCGCCGAAGCTGGCGCTCGTCGTCGGCCGCTTTGCGTGTCCGTCGTCTGAGGAGGGTACGCGCGTCTCGGGGGCGCTGACAATCTGGTAGTCGTGCTCAATGGGACTCGTGGGCGATGGTGAGTCCCCCGGCTTGTCTGATTTGCTCGTCGTTGTCGTCGTTGCTGCCGCAGTAGTGGCAGCAGCAGTGGTAGCCGTGGTGGTGACGGCGGTGGTAGAGGTGCCGCTCGCCTTGCGGCCCCAGCCCGCACCCCAGCCGCTGGTACGACGCTTCTCGCCTGCCCAGGCGGCCCAGCTTGACATGTAGGAACTGGCCCGAGTGCCCGCTCCCGCCTGCTGCGTCTTGGTCGGATCCGTTGGGTTGCCGCTGGCGCCGGCGGGCCCGGCACCGCCGGAGGCGCCCTGCTGGGCCTTGGCCTCCTCGGCGCGGCGGCGCTGGGCCTCGCGGAGGGCTTCCATGTCGGCGTAGAGCCTATTGAGGACGGAGCTGGCCTTTTCGCGGCCGGCGGCGAGGTTGCGGCCGAGGACCTCGCGGCCCTGGGCGAAGCGCTCGTCGAGGTGCAGCTCCTTGACCTGTTCGGCGATGCGGCGCTGGACGTCGTCGATGGTGAGGCCACCAGCGCAAGGGTGGCGCGGATCGACGATGTCAAAGAGGTGGGAGTCGGTGTTTGCGTCCCACATGCGGTAGTTTTCGGTGCGCGACCAGGCCTCGACCCATTCCGTGCCAAAGTCGAGGATGGGGTCGCCTTCCACCTCTGGGAGGATGGCCCTGGGGTTGTTGGGGTTGGCGGCGAGGAAGTTGTGGTACTTGACTGAGGAGATGAGGGCGAGAATGTACTCTTCAAACTGGAGTCTGATAAACTCCTCGCTTCCGATGTACTTCATCGTTTTGGGCCGGCTGGGATTGGCGTCGTCCCAGGTCTCGTTGATCTCGTTGGTAAGGTAGTCGATCCACCGGCGGTCCGCGGCCGTGAGAGCAAGAGCCGCTCTCAGAGACGGAGAGCTGATGCTCACAGTGTCTTCGTCAAGGTTGATGAGGATATCGCTGTACCGGTCCTTTTGTTGGAGGAGTATCGCATTGGTGCTTCCTACAACATATGACTTGGTTCCATCATCGGCAAGGATGTCCAGCTGCTGCAGAGGAGTATAAGGGCCGAATAAGCTCCCCTGGCTTCACTGTCAGTGGACGAAACATTCAGGGAATCGATTGGTGCCCTACCTTGCCGAATATCTGGAGTGGGAGGCCCATGTAGGTGAGCAAAGAGTTGCGGTCGCTGGTGCGCAGGCTTGAGGGTTTCGACAACGTCGCCTCGTAGCTGTTGAGCTCGGGGCCGGCGCTGTCCTGGAGGTTGCGTATGAGGCCGGGTATCAAAGAAAGGAGGGAGAATTGCATCATGCACAACTGGTCGCATTTCGAGCCAAAGAAGAGCATCTACCTGGGGGGTCAGTGGTGGCTTTACAGAGGGCAGGCTACCGGATAGTTTACCTTGGGTTGGAGCAGGCAGCACTTGAGCAGGACCAACGCTTGCCACTTAAAGGTATGCACCAGCTCGCGCAGGCTCATGCCGAGGTTCTGGTCGCGATCCACTTCGTCGTTGAGTATGCCCCTAGTCTTCTCGTCCGCGAGGCTCTCCTGGAACCTGCGCAGGATATCGACATCGGTGAATTCGCGCTGGGCGAACCATGCTTGGGTGACAAAGCCGAGGCGTTGCCGTAGGATGCCGAAGAAATGAGGACTGTCGGCAATGACGACAACAGCCTTTTGCACGGTTGAACGAGTGACGTCGGCCGGCCGGTGGATGAGCTGTGACGAGTCGAGCTGGCGGGTGCAGGATATTCCAAACAGAGACGTCGTAGGCTCCGTGTCGGTTGCTGGGCGTAGGAGGGTAAAGTAGGAGAAGTCCTCCTCGGAGCTTCGACTTGTTAGCACGCCGGCATGCGCAGATGCTGTTGCGGACAAACTCACGCATGTGCGCCGTCACTCAAGGCCATGAAGGGCAGCAGCGTCCAGCCAAATTCGGCGGCGGGATCGGAGCCCTCGTCGACACCGAACCACGACTCGACCTCGGGACCTCTGGCATGGTGGAAATCGACAACAGCAACGAGGGGGCTGAAGCCGGCCTTTGCAGAGGTTGTAGGAGACGGGGAGTCGATGGGCGCTAGGACCGGCTTGAGGTCCTCGTGGAGGGACGGGGCCGACTGCGCTGACTGCGCTGACTGCGCTGACTGCGCCGACTGCGCCGTATTGGTATTGGACTCGTCGGAACTCATGGTGGCCTTTTCTCTATCCTATGTATCCAAGAGCAAAGATGCCCCCCCTGAAATCTATTATCTGGGCGTTGCTATGGCCCGGCCATGTGTAGCTGTCCAGCAGCGGGCGGTTCACTGTGACTGTTGGCGGGGGAGGGTCTGGCTCGAGGCGTCTTCTACGAATTCGAGATGGAGAAGGAAGAAAGG
Organism: Pseudonectria foliicola; assembly: GCA_003693505.1. Lineage (NCBI taxonomy): Eukaryota > Fungi > Ascomycota > Sordariomycetes > Hypocreales > Nectriaceae > Pseudonectria > Pseudonectria foliicola. Next base: position 16,165 of record QUZD01000065.1, on the reverse strand, counting down.
GCACTGGAGCTGCGACAAGTGACAGGAGTCTGAAGAAAGGCGTACGGTCCCTCCGTCTCTCCTCCGTCTCGCGGTGGGGGGGGGGGGGGAGCGGTCAAGAGTAGAGTCGGTTCACCAGTGTCCGCACAGCGAATCCCAGGTCGTCGAATCCCAGGTCGTCGAATCCCAGGTCGTACCGCAGAGCAAGGCAGCGGAAAGCGGACGATGGATTTCGGCGTGGGAAGACGGCGATCGGGCGGCGGATGGACGTGGGGGCCGCGGCGTTCGAGTCGAGTCGAGTCGAGTTTGATGAGGCAGAAGCAGCAAAGAGCTGGCAAATCCGCTGGCGAGAACTCGTTCGAGGAGGCGGTGGATACAGAGTGAAAAGGGGAACGGAAAACGGGATGGCGAGATGGACAATGGGATAGGTATGGTGGTTTTGCAAGTGGCGGGCGGCCCAATGGTGCCAAGCAACTCCGTGCTGTAGTGCAGCTTGTGTAGGCACTGTAGCTTCAGTTCCAGCAGCCCTAGCAGTCCATTCTAGCAGTTGTAGCAGTTCTAGCAGCAGTGCCGGCGACGGTAGCGTTGTCCACTGCGTTGTCCCCAGCCAGCGGATGGCTCAATCAAGCAACCCCGCCATCTATTGCCATTGCATACAGTGGCAAGAGTAGGTAGTCTAGGTAATCTGGATTGCCCGTCTGCCGGGCTGGTTGCTTGGCGTATTGACCGCCATCACGTGTCGGCGCTCTCTTCTTCTCCAAAGATCAAGGTCTCTGGGAAGCGTTGACGTCGGCATCCATGTTTAGAATCGCGTTTGGTCATTTCATTTTGACAGTTATCTGCTAATCGTCGGTGAGTACGGAGCAGTTAGATATGGTACGGATCCCCATCAGTCAAGGCGAAAGGGCAAAAACACCCCGTGAGACAAATGACGAAGCCGCCTCAGAAAGCAGAAAGTGGTCATCGCCCATCTTCCAACAACAGCTATGGCAGCTTCACCATTGTCATCTTACCCAGGTTACCAGACAGCCTTGTTGGGAAATGACCAAGATGACCACAGGCGCGCGTGAGCCCCGGCAACACACGCTGGCCAGGTTCCTCTGTAGTGGAACTTGTTGGCCCGGGTCTACTGCAGTCGTTCTTTGCCCTTCCAGGTTTCGAGGTAGGCCAGGCCACCCTCCGTTGTCCATTGTCCACTTGAGTTGTCCCAACGCAGCCCTTTGCATCCACCATGTAACCACACAGCGCCAGCGGCTAGTTTGCCAGCGTGTTTTGCATTGCATGAATCTCCGCGTGAGCCCATCCCTGCCAGCTGGCGATGTCAACGCCTCTGCGCCAATGTATGTATGTTTGTTGCTTGCTTCCTGGTTTCCATGGCCGCCAACCTGCATATCAATGCCATTCGCCTACCGTCACAGAAGAACCGCGCTCCATGGCTAGCGGGCCATCTACCTGCCTAAGGTACCTTACCTACCTACTCCGTACATAGTAGGTACTCCGCATACCTACTGGAACGATGCCCACGCTACCTATCACAAATCTCATCCAGTTCTGAGAGATCTCCATGCATCTCATGCATGTCATTCCAAGGCTCGGTACCATTCACCCACTGAGACACTTGGACCAGTAGTAGCATCAAAGACAGGCAACGACAGGCAAGACAGACAACAGCATTGACAGCTTGGGTGTCTTGGTATCCATACTTTGATCCGGATTGACTCTATTTTTGGCCAGGGAGGGAATGGATGCCACCCTTGTCCTCCTGTCAACTCATGGCGTAGGCCAGTGGGAAGCTCATGTTTTCCACTGCCTGCGTAGATCCAGTCACCTACCTTGAGCTGATCCTGACCATGAGATCAGTAGGTAGGCATCGTAAGACAAGGGGACAGCCATCTTCGACAATGGTCTTGTCAACATCTACCATGCCAGCATGTAAAGTTCCAACCAGCAACTAGGCTTGACGGGTGGAAATGAGATCTTCAAGCTAATATCCGGCCCAATATCGCTGGCCATCTTCTTCTTCCGCATTTGTCCCAATCAAGGTAAAATTGACGCGCCAGTACAACGGCGCAATCTCAGCGTCCAGCTCCAAGGGGAGGCAAACCATGCAGCATCTGGAAACGGGCCGTGAGACGGGTTTCCCATCTTGAGTCTCGCAGAGTCTTTACTATGTACTATGTAGGCACAGATGCCAGTCGCTGATTTCAGCCCGGGTCTGTGGTTCGTAATAGGTATGGGCCAAAGGCATCTACAATGCCTTGCCGTTTCTTGTCCAGAATGGAGCGGCATTGGATTCCCTTGTGGGGCAGCTGTTGGATGAGTCTCAGCACGGCTTCCAACATGCATGCGGCTACGCCAGCAAGCAGCAATCCAAGTCCTTACAGTACGTATGTACGTATGTAAGTATGTAAGTATGTA
>QUZD01000065.1:551-13643 GCA_003693505.1 Pseudonectria foliicola | reverse complement strand
TGTAAGTATGTAAGTATGTAATAAGTATGTAGGTATGTAGGTATGCATGTGCTCTTCTGGAACATTCCCATCCATTGCTGTGGCCAGTGTCGAGACGTACTCGAGGCGTGTGGTTACGCAACCTTTACCAAGTGCGCTTCGCAAGCACCCGCAGTCGAAGCTCCAACTCGGTCCGCTCTCATCCATGGCAGCACGGAGCAGGACACGGGTTGAAATTCGAGCGAATATCACAATGCCATGAAGAGAAGCGAGAACGATGTAGCTCCAACGATGGGATACAGACCTCCATGATGTACGGAGTACTCACGTTCTGTTCCTCGCTCCCACGTGTCGTCCTTGTCGTCTGTAATCTGTACATACATACCACAGACCCCTCGACTCGAAAATCGGGGCCTATCTTGGGACGGGGAAAGCCTTGCGCCAGCTGATTCGTCCATCGCTGAAGCTCAGCGTCGAATTGCAGTCTTTGCTTCTGTTACACGGAGCAATCTGGTTTGGTTGTACTCCGCATATACAGTAAGATAGAATTCGGCAGGGATGAAGGTGACGACGGGGTTTCCATGCCACACACTCGTTGGGCATGCCATTGGTACATAGTATGAATCAAAGGGTGACCTGGGAGTTAATCTGCAGATGGTATACTGACGGCATATGTGCTCCCCAAGTGGCATGGCTGGCGATCACGAATCAGACGAGAGCGGAGTCTTGTCGGTTCGTCGAGCAGATCCCAGACGGGCTGAACCTAGGGGTCTTGCCTACCTACCTACCTTGGGCACCCTCCTAGGTATTTCTTACTATACCTAAATGTAATGTGTACATGTATGGAGGAATGTATGTATAAACGCTATGGCAAAGGGAACAAGGGGTTCCTGTGTGTGCAGAGGGGGCTGAATGGCTTCTACCAAGAGAGTCATATGTATGAAAGAAAGGGCTGCAATGCAAAGCCCGAGTACGTACAGAGTACAGATTACAGATTAGCTACAAGGTCAAGGAGACCGTTGGGGGTGGCTTACGCAGTTACCCGGGGTCAAAACTTGTGTACCTACGGATACGGAGTGCTAGCTACTGTATGGACATGGACGAGGTGAAACGGAAATTGAAAAGTTTAGCCAGCGGGGTCTGTTGCTGAAGAATGCAGGGATGCCGCTCCCTCTCCATTTGGTGCGGCGCGGACAAGGATGGGATCGCATAAGAGGGGGATCAGAATCTCACAGCCTCGCCCCGTATCATCTCATTCGACAGGCTGTTGGGCCCAATTTGTCAAACAGACAAGGGTCATCCCATCCCCCCCAGACTTCAGTCCCTGACTCCCTGTGCGTTCCAAAATAATTGCCTGCAACTGCCTGCTGTGAAGGACCCGTACTCCGCACTACACGGTACTTGTAGGTACCCAGAATCGCCTTGTACCGTCGCTTATCCATATTCGGGGCCAGACGCCTTGGATTGGGCATTAGACAGGGCGGTCGTGACAGCTCAGCGCAAATTGCAGCCCCTCGGCTCGAGGAGAGGGAAACCTTGCTTGCAAGGAACGGTGACACAAGTACACAGCCAAGGGAAGAAGAAAGAATGGATGAATAAACGAAAGAAAGAACGAGAGGTGAAGAGAAAAGTAAAAAAGAATTGGCATCATTAAATAAAAAGTAAGCAAGCATGCACAACAAAGTGTCCAATACGTGGATGTTCGGAAGGGCGACAAAGGAAGAGACAAAACCAAAGCAAGTCGAGGTCGATCCCGGTTCCCCGGGAAATTCTGGTCTTTGCTGGTGTCTCTACGCGGCATCCACCTACTTACTGCCTTGCATGCAATGCAGTCTTACACCCCGGGCCAGCTATCAACTTGGTGCCTATGGCGATGGTAATTAACCCGTATTACCTACCTACATAAGTACTGTAAATAAAGCAGGGGGGGTAACGTGTCCCAGCACTTGAGACCAGCCGGGCCGTCGCAGATGGTAGCAGAAGAGCAAGTCGTACACACTCTTGACACTTACAGATTACTCCGGCGGCCGGCTTGGAAACGATGCCAACACGGCGTTTTAGAGTTCTGGAACCGCGGGCGCGTTCCAGAGCCTGGGAATGCTTCCCCTTCTTGGACGCATTGCAGGTGGCATTGGATGGGGGTAGTGGTAGTACGCGGCTCGCTCCCAGAAATATGCACCCGCGACCACTACCACTATTGCCACTATTTCCATGTATGTATGTATGTATGTAATCCGTAGGTTGACAAGCGGCGCCATCTCGTTTCTGCAGCGGCTTGCGATGTGGCATATCAGATCATCCGCCCAGTCAGGGCTGAGAGTCATGGTTTGGCCGCGGAGCAGCGCCTTAAGACAGGGGGAGCTAATGGTAGCCGCCAGCTAAACTGAATGTATGTACATGAATCTGACCTGTACAGAGTAACCTGTACAGTACGTACTATGCAGTGCTGTAGTGCCCCACAGCCAGCACTGCTGGCTCGAGGGCAGATGGAAGCTTGATTGGCACCAGGTCGTTTCTGCTTTCACGACCGAGACGAGCGCCCCTGGTGGCTCTGGTGGTCCTGGTGGTTCTGGCGGTTCTGGCAATTCCACTGTGTCCGTAGCTGTCAATCTGCCCAAGGTAGGTAATGTACCTGCTGCAGTCCAATTCTCTACAGTAGCAACAAGGCTGAGTCTGACTTGTGCGCCCTCCGTGTGCCAATCTTGCCAATGTTGAGAAGGTGGAACACAAGTATGTACATACGTCCATAGGTAGGTACCTTCCAATGTACCTACCTATGTAATGGTACACTTTACTGTGGCTGGGATCCCCTCCCGCCCATCGCATGCCCATACCGGCCGGTACTCCGTATCCACCAGCCAATTGGCGCCACCCTTTCTCTCTCTCGCTCTCTCTTTTACCTTGCTATGTACATAGGTATCTATCTACCCACTACCTACCTCTAGGCTTGCCTCTTCCGCCCGGCTCTGGCTTTGGCGCTGTCTCGTCATCCATCGAGGCGCCCTGGAACTAACGCCCAGTTGTGTGGACGCTTGTACCTTCCCTCTGCGCTGTGCTCTGCTGGTACTGCTGCTCCCATCATTACTGCACTCATTGCATTGCACTGCACTGCATTACACTCGCCGGGTTAGGCTATCCATCACCTTCTTCACTGCGACACCACCTTCCAAACTTACCAACCAACCAACCAACCAACCAGCCGACCTGCCAGCCAACCACACTCACTCATCTCACCACCGCCGTCATTCTCACATCCCTTCAATCGCTGCTGGCTTTTGCCTCATCCTCGATACTCACCTTCCATACTCGCGCTCTCGCCTCGATTCCTCCTCCTCGCCTTGGCTGCCTCGCCATCCTCTACGGCTCCAACCTTTCTCCAGCTCCCAGCTCATCTCGCCCACCTCCGCTTCCAGCTCCCTTGCCACGATCTAGTCTCCCCCCTCCGCCTCCGCAGCCTACCGCCCAGACAGAGCTTTACCGAATCAAGCCCCCAAACGTCCACCACCACCGCCGCCGCCGCCATTACTACCTGCCGACCTACGCTGGCCAGCACGCCGACGATACTGCTGCCGACCGCTTGCTTCGCGGATGAACATGCGCCACTGATTCAACACTTGCGCGACTAAACCCTCTCCCTCCCCGAATCCATCGCATCCTCGCCAGCAACACCAAGCCAGCCTCGCGCTTACCCCCAGGCTCCACGCCGGTGCCACCCCCGCAGATTGGCCACCATGGGTGCCTGTATGAGCTCAAGTAACGAAGAGGCCGAGCAGAAGAAGAAGAGCCAGCAGATCGACAAGATCCTCGAAGAGGACTCGAAGCGGTTACGGAAAGAATGCAAAATCCTACTTCTAGGTACGGCCCAGCTTCCGTCTTCAGTCTTCCGCGCCCTTTCCATCCCCTTACTGACGCGACTCTAGGATCCGGCGAGAGCGGCAAGTCGACAATTGTCAAGCAGATGAAGATAATCCACCTCAAAGGCTACTCAGAAGACGAGCTCTTCAATTACCGCCCAACCGTCTTCAAGAACCTCGTTGAGTGCGCCAAGGCCGTCATTACCGCAATGGAGCAATTCGACATTGAGCCGCAGATCGGCAAAAATAAGGAGCACGCCGACTTTTTGATGGAGTACCAGGCCGAGTCGGGCCCTCAAGCACACATCGACCCTCGGGTTGGTGCCGCCGTGCAATCGCTGTGGGACGACCCAGCTAGGGAACAGCTCATGGAGCATCAGACCGAATTCTACCTTATGGACTCGGCGGAATAGTCAGTCTTGCTCCACGAATATCACAAATTGACCACTGACAAACTAATCCTCCTTCGCGCAGTTTCTTCCAGGAAGTTATGCGAATAGTCGACCCCAACTACCTACCAAACGAGATGGATGTTCTCCGAGCACGAACAAAGACGACGGGTATCTACGAGACGAGATTTCAGATGGGGCAGCTGGGTATTCAGTATGGCCAACCCTTGATCCTACCGCCTTGTCTGTCTTAGCGGGTTCACTAACCGTCCGGCAGTATGTTCGACGTGGGTGGTCAACGAAGCGAGAGAAAGAAGTGGATTCACTGTTTTGAGAACGTGACCTCAATCATCTTTTGCGTCGCTCTGAGCGAGTACGACCAGGTTTTGCTTGAGGAGAGCAGTCAAGTAAGTTGTCCAAGAGCTATTCTAGCGGCATGCAACAGATGCCCACACAGTGCCTTGTACTGACGCAATCTTCAGAATCGAATGATGGAGAGTCTCTTGCTCTTTGATTCGGTGGTCAACTCTCGCTGGTTTATGAGAACAAGCATCATCTTATTTCTCAACAAGGTCGACATATTTAAGCAGAAGCTCGGCCGCTCACCGTTAGGGAACTATTTCCCAGATTATTCCGGAGGAAACGATGTCAACAAGGCAGCCAAGTACCTGCTGTGGCGATTTAACCAAGTGAACAGAGCTCATCTCAATCTATATCCACAGTAAGTCAATAAGTCGCTTCTCAGTGCGAGGAGTGCGCGCGCATGAGGTTCTGACGTTTCGACAGTCTGACGCAAGCAACCGACACATCCAACATCCGCCTCGTCTTCGCGGCCGTCAAGGAGACCATCCTGAATAACGCTCTCAAAGACTCGGGCATTCTGTGACGACGACGGCTTATTTCTTCAGCTGCGCATTAATGTTAAGACACGGGTATAGGTGGGCTGGGCGTCAGGAGCATTATCTGGAGTTACGGAAGGTCTTGGGTGGATGCCTTTTATTCTTTGATTGGTTTTCAGCACGGCGTTACTTACTCTTACGTTCGCTCACGTCTGGGAGTCATTCTCGTATCCAGGCGGAGCGACTACTCTGCAAACGTCTGAGGAGGGTTCTTCTGGGATAGGAGTTGCGCTCAACACAGCACCCCGACTTTACTCCTTATTTCCTTTGTTATTTTTCCTCAATGCAGCCAGAACAAAACCTTGCGCTGCTTATAGAGACGACCTCGGCAGTCGCACTGAGAGGGCGGCCAGTTCTGTGGTGTTCTGCGACGAGCTCGACTTCCTACGCAAGAGGGCAGGGCGACGATGTGTGGAATACACCGGCGGAGGTAGACTGATTGACTGGCGGCGCAATAATACGTCAAGGGCAATTGCAGCACCGGGGCAGATGTTTGAGAATACGGTATTGGAAGAACGAGGGACTTGTATAGGAAGGGTCATTCTGCGTGTGTCTACGACGAGGAGGGAACGTCTATAGGGTCTGATTATGAGCAAGCAGGTTACTGGTTAGCAGCGCCAGAGCGCGTCAATGTTGAGGAGGTTGAAACGATTACGAACCCCTGTCGCATAATGTCAATAGTGGTCAATGGATGGATGATGAGAACCTATGGATCAGCAGGGTTTCCCGTTGTTGACCCCTGAAGAAACGCTGATCCTTCTCTGACGGAACGATCAAGACGATGGAATACGGGCGGCCATGCTCCTCCTCGGGCCAAGACTTTGCGGAAGGCTCGGGACGCAACGCTCGGGGACCGCTACTTGCAGTGGCTAGCATGGCATTCTTCCTTCTTTGCCCCTTTACTTGACGGTTCCTGACTATTTTCGACCGCTGGGGGCTTGCAGTTGGACCAAAAAGAAAAAAAGGTACCGTCGCAGGTAGGGTATGTAACTTTTAAAGGCGAGAGCATGGAGAAAGCACTGACGCGATTCGCTAATCGAAGCTATCGTCTGCTGGCCTCCTCAGTATGATGCTGATGCTCTCAAGCTTGAAGCTTGGGCTGTGCTAGGACAATGCGGGGCAAGCCGGGTCCGGCGGCTCAAGGAGAGGAGCCACCTACCTGTCGGCAATCCGTGCAGAATCACCATTGCGCGACAGGGCTGGGTGTTTCCGCGGCGGCCAGGCATCGGAGTTGTGGCCGTGGGTGATGGACATGCGGTAGGTAAGCAAGCACTACCCTAGAATGCCCGATGCGACACAACGGGGATGATTGCCGACGGTGGTGATGCAGACATCTGTCGCGCATGGTGTTGTATTCCAGTGCCTTTCTCACACACACACACACTCTCTCTCTCTCCCTCTCTCTAGAGCTCTCCCTGGCTAGCTGGATGGGTTTGGCGGACCAACGATGTATGAGAGTAATCCTGGTGTACAGTAGGTAAGGTGTGCTTGTGTCTGTCTGTCTGTCTGACCATGCCTTGGCGGAACGAGTCGCGACAATATTGGAGACGGGAATGGGTTCCGGGGGAATCTCGATGGCCAGCTTTGCCAGCCAGCCAGCCAGCCAGCCAGCCAGCCATCCATCCACTGAACCTGGACATGCCCTCCCAAGCTCCTCTGCTGCATGCATGTGGCTCTGGGCAGCCCCGCAGTTTGCTGTTGAGACAGGGCGCTACGGAGAGCTACCAGCAGCTAGCAGGGAGTAGCGGGGTCTGTCCCGAGCTTCTTTGGCGGGGTGGTGAGGTGTGGTGAGGTGTGGTGAGGAGTAGTGAGGTGTGGTCAAGTACGGCGAGGAGGTGTTGCTGGAATGCATCCATTCATTGGCATCGTGGGACGATGGGCCATTGAAGCTTCGCGGCTGCTGCTGTACCTGGATGGGCCGTGCCTTGTTTTCTGGCGGCAGCCTTGTATTGCCTTGCATCGAGAGCCTGTAATTGCCCGTATCTTTTGCTCCCGTATCCCACCCATCCTCAGTCGCGTGGAGGGAACGGGCGTGCGTCGACAATGTCGTCACGATACAGAGCAGAGATGGGCCGGTGAGAGCGAGAAGGGCTCAAGCGATATGCACGTGGGTTGTAGTGGCTGTGGGTGCGGAGCTGTGTTGCCAGTGTTGCTAAGTTGTAAATAGGTAACTTAGCTCTTGTGCTTGTGGCCGGTCTGGTGGCACTGTGGCGATGAGATGAGGAATGATCTGATGCGGAGGACGAGGGTACGGTGCTGCGATGTAGGTTTGCACGAGCGAGCTGGTTGCATGCAAGCTTCGGGGGGCATTGAGTGAGTGCTCTGACTATACTCGATCCGTGGCGTACAGTAGTAGCATCTACTGAAATGAACGAAAGGTAGGTAGGTTATCACGGTAGTGTAGTGTAGTGTAGTGTAGGTAGGTAGGTAGTCTGCCTTATCCCTCATCATCTTCGCCTTGCTTGCTTTGCTTCCATCCTCTTCTTTCTTGCCAACTTGGTTGTCAGGCATCTGGTTGAATTTGGTTCATCACTTCCAGCTCGATTCATAGTTGCTACCTGGCGAGCCAGAGCCAACCATCTCCTGTGGTGCGTGAATCCCAATTCCTAGCCCTCAGTCCTCAGTCCGCAATCCTCAATCCTCAATCCTCAATCCCCGATCCCCAATACCCAATAGGGTGCCTTGTGCATCCATCCCGTCTGCTTGCACCCATCCATTTGCACCCCTCCGCCCTCGCCCTTTCCCCTCCCTTCTTCACCACCACCCGGCGCCATCGCCAACTGCTATCCACATTTGCCCATCCCAGCCCATTGCGCGTCTTTCGCTAGGCAAGCACGCAAACTCTGCCTGCTGGGGTGGCTTGCTGGTATTCCTGCCTGCAGCTGCATCCCCATCTTCACGGCTGTGCACCCTGGCAACAACTGTATACCTGGCTACCTTGCCTGCTTGGCTGCTTGTCTGCTTGGCTACTCTACCCACTTTACCTACCTAGGTACTGATCCATATACCCAAGGTAGGCATCTACCTAGAGACAGTTAGTTGCCGCCCAAGGACGGATACCCCGAGCAGCACATTTCTCCAAGCCATTTCCAGTAAGGGAACGGCCCAGGCTTCACGGCTTCTCCAGCTACATACATACATACATACACACAACATACAACCTTACCTCAGACCCCGCCCCCCCACCTCTGCTTGTTACGACTAAGCTTAGCCAGTCGTCTTATCTGACGTAGGTACATGCGCTCCCCATCCCCATCCGCAACTGACCTGATCTGATGATTCCGACCTCACCGAGCGAGCTAGAGCCGATGCAAGGGGGCCTACTTAACACTTCTGGCGCCTCGGGGTCCTTCCCATCTACTTCCCCTTGGCTTGCTTTCTCCTCCTCCTCCTCCTCCTCCTCCTCTCTCCATTCCACTTTTCTAACCATTCCGCCGACAACAGTCCACCCGTGTTGAACATGGCGTCCGAGCAGCAGCGTTTGCCCACCCGTGAGAGACGTCCTTCTACAGGAGCTCCGATTGTCGATATCCAGGGCTCTGTCGGGCCTGCTGGCATCTCGCGGCCCAAGCATACCAGAACTGCAACCGGATTTGGTCCCAGTGAGATCAAGAATGTCGAGTGTATGTTTTGCCCCTCTCCTCACCTTGCCCCAGACGTTCCGTGTAAGTCTTGCTCTGCTGCTCACACTCCAGTAGCCTTGATCCCCGAGCCTCAGCGCGAGGCTTGGAAGCGTAACCATACCAAGGGATTCACCGGCAAGGATGGCTTCGAGCAAGAAGTCGTCCGCCATGTCGAGACCAGCCTTGCCCGAAGCATGTTCAACTGCGACGAGGGCGCCGCCTACGCCGCCACCAGCTTGGCCTTCCGTGACCGCCTGATCCTCGACTGGAACCAGACCCAGCAGCGCCAGACATACCGCGATTCCAAGCGCGTCTATTACTTCAGTCTCGAGTTCCTGATGGGCCGAGCCCTCGACAACGCCATGCTCAACATTGGGCAGAAGGATATTGCCAAAGGTGTGTAGGACAGCGTCGGTCCACTTATACCATGACTGACTCTATCCCAGCGGGTCTCTCCGACCTTGGCTTCCGCATTGAGGACATTATTCAGCAGGAAAACGATGCTGGTCTCGGAAACGGCGGTCTTGGTCGTCTGGCTGCCTGCTTCCTTGATAGTCTCGCATCTCTTGACTTCCCTGCCTGGGGTTACGGCCTTCGCTACCGTTACGGAATCTTCAAGCAGGAGATCATTGATGGCTACCAAGTCGAAGTCCCAGACTACTGGCTTGACTTCAATCCATGGGAGTTCCCGCGACACGACGTGACGGTTGATGTAAGGAGCTGAAATTCTACAGCGGCTAAAGTTTGAGCCTCGGCTGACATATCAACAGATCCAATTCTTTGGCCACGTCACGAAGAGCACCGACAAGGACGGCAAGACTGTTGCCAGCTGGGAGGGAGGAGAGATCGTACGGGCAGTTGCCTATGACGTGCCTATTCCTGGCTATGATACCCCCACGACCAACAATCTGCGTCTCTGGTCCAGCAAGGCTTCTGGTGGCGAGTTTGACTTCCAAAAGTTCAACAATGGAGACTACGAGAGCTCAGTGGCCGACCAGCAGCGTGCCGAGACCATCAGCGCCGTCCTGTACCCCAACGACAACCTGGAGCGCGGAAAGGAGCTTCGCCTGAAGCAGCAGTACTTCTGGGTCGCTGCCTCTCTCTATGACATTGTTCGCCGGTTCAAGAAGGCCAAGCGCCCGTGGTCCGAGTTCCCCGATCAGGTAGCCATTCAGCTCAACGATACCCATCCTACACTGGCCATTGTCGAGCTTCAGAGAATCCTCATCGACATCGAAGGCCTCGAATGGAACGAAGCTTGGGATATCGTTACCCGCACCGTAAGTCACCTTCGTCCGCTGGACTATGAAGCAAAAACTAACCTGTCGACCAGTTTGGATACACCAACCATACCGTGCTGCCCGAGGCACTGGAGAAGTGGCCCGTTGGCCTGGTCCAGCACCTTCTCCCCAGACACCTTCAGATCATCTACGATATCAACCTGTTCTTCCTCCAGAAGGTGGAGAAGCTTTTCCCCAACGATCGCGATAGGCTTCGACGGGTCTCGATTATCGAGGAGTCCCAGCCCAAGATGGTCAGAATGGCTTTCTTGGCCATTGTGGGATCTCACAGGGTCAACGGAGTTGCCGAGCTCCATTCCGACTTGATCAAGACGACCATCTTCAAGGACTTTGTCGAGATCTATGGCCCTGATAGGTTCACAAACGTGACCAACGGTATCACACCTCGACGTTGGCTCCACCAGGCCAACCCTCGCCTCTCCGAGCTCATTGCCTCCAAGTGTGGTGGCAACGGGTTCCTCAAGGACCTTACTATGTTGAACAAGATTGAGAAGTTCGCAGAGGATCCAAGCTTCGTCAAGGAGTGGTCCGAGATCAAGTATGCCAACAAAGTCAAGCTTGCCAAGCTCATCAAGAGCTCGACCGGAGTCACCGTGAACCCCGCGGCTCTCTTTGACGTTCAGGTAAAGAGAATTCACGAGTACAAGCGACAACAGCTCAACATCTTTGGCGTCATCCACCGTTACCTCGCTCTCAAGGCGATGAGCCCCGAAGAGCGTAAGAAGCAGCAGCCGCGTGTGTCCATCTTTGGTGGCAAAGCCGCTCCAGGATACTGGATGGCCAAGCAGATTATTCACTTAGTCAACTCGGTCGGTTCAGTTGTCAACAACGATGAGGAGATTGGCGACCTGCTCAAGGTCATTTTCCTCAAGGACTATAACGTGAGCAAGGCAGAAATCATCTGCCCCGCCTCAGACCTCAGCGAGCACATCTCTACCGCCGGTACCGAGTAAGTGACTCTGGGAAAATCCGTCGAGCGGCATAGGGTGATTTAGCTGACAATCTCTATAGGGCATCGGGCACTAGCAACATGAAGTTTGTTCTCAACGGTGGTCTCATTATTGGAACTTGCGATGGTGCCAACGTAAGAAAGCTCGTGCAGAAGAAATGGAGATGACGATGGCTGACGCGTACCACAGATTGAAATCACCCGTGAGATTGGCGAGAGCAACATCTTCCTCTTTGGCAACCTCGCCGAAGACGTTGAGGACCTACGCCATGCCCACAGCTACGGCTCTCACACCATTGACTCTGACCTTGAAAAGGTGTTTACCGAGATTGAGAAGGGAACGTTTGGGTCGGTGAATGATTTCAGTGCCATGATTGCTGCTGTCCGCCATCACGGTGACTACTACCTGGTCTCTGATGACTTCCACAGCTACCTCGAGACACACCGTCTTGTGGATGAGGCGTACAAGAACCAGGACGAGTGGATCAAGAAGTGTATCACTTCGGTAGCTCGCATGGGTTTCTTTAGCAGTGACAGATGCATCAACGAGTACGCAGACATGATCTGGAACATCGAGCCGCTCGCCATAAAGGATTAGATGGCGAAAGACGTTTTCGTCAAGACTTGCAGAGAGAGACGGGGCCAGACTAGCATTGGACAGGGTGGCGAGAGGGACAGCATGAGTAGCCTACAGCAGCAAGAATTTGCGAACTTGGCCAATCTAAGGGGACAACACTAGTGGCATATTGATAATGAGCATGAATGGTCTATTATTGAAGTCTTGGAATATATTCAGCCATGGTGCTTGGGATGGAAACCCAACTGTGACGTGTTGGAAGAACGACCTTGCCGCGAGTCTTGTGGTCAACAATCATATAGAGTCCAATGCGTTGCTGGTGTTGGTATGGAGAATACGGCAGCCTCGTCTTGCTCCTGCAACTTGCCCAGTGCCCAACACGCGAGATTCGATATATAGTCTATCGCACGATGGCTTTTGTATGTCGCAGCAGTAGCAGCGGCAGCAGCAGAGGATGATAGGTCATTCCACATGATATGTTAGGCCTGAACAGATCCGCCGTGTATTGCTTTGTGAAGCCCGATGTTCCTGGTTCACCCTTGGATCAAATGGGCAGGTCGAGGGAAGGCAGTGGAGCCCAATGGGTTTGATGATGGCTTGGTGTCCCATGCACAGGTTTATGCCCAAGATGTCTTGGGATCATTTCCTAGTCGCCCCAAGTGTCTGGGGAAACAAGCCAAGGTACCATTTGGGTACCATGCCGGTAGCCCGACATGGGCAATGGGTAAGGTACCGACCTATCCATCTCGCGATGCGGTACGGGCTCGAGTGAGGAGGCTAGCAAATGGTGAAAACGGTGGACCTGAGTGTCTGGCGCATGGCCCGGCCCATGGACAGTAGATGGTAGGTAGGAAGACCACGCGGTATGGACAACGTTTTTCCGCCATGGCAACCATTGTTTGTCAATGGAAGCTTGCCTGGGTAAGGTAGGTAGGTATCCGGGGAGGGGTCAGAAGGGAAAAAAAAGACAGATCTACGCCGGGGCGTGGGGGAGGGCCTGGCGAGTGAAGAGGGTGATCGACAGGGTCGTGAGGGTGCGGCAAGACTAAGTACAGTAAGCTGGAGGCGATTCCCAGACTGCCGGGACCGGACCGACGGTTGGTGCTGAGGGATGGCACACGCGCGCACTTGGACGTGCGGGAGTGCTATCTGGAAGCATTGCATGTACAGTCAGTCCGGTCCGTACCTCGGGAGGTTTAATTTATTTTTCGATAGGGATGGTAACTCGGTAGGTGCTTATGCCAGGGGAGGGTACAGTATGCTACATACATGATGTGCATCATGTCATGTCATCTCAGGTCAGGCTTATGAGCGAGCCAATGCGACGGTGTTGAATCTCGTGGGTCATGATGGATGGCTCGACGTGTAGGCATTTGATCAATTGATGGAGGGACTACGACGGTGAATCTACAGGAACGTGTGGGTGATGGGAGACGGGCAGTCATGAGCTGGCGGGGAGACGATGAGGTGGTTTCTAGAGCACGGCAACGAAGACGCAGACGCAGAAGCAGAAGCAGAAGC